>JADOBS010301274.1:0-11828 GCA_015708375.1 Cydonia oblonga
ACTTCTAATAGGATTCTAGGATCACATGGTCATAACCTTTATCATTCATATCATTCATATTAACAAGAAAATAACTATATATATATATATATATATATATATATATCACAATATGATATCTAATACACATAAATCGAGGTATATATTATATGGGATAACTCACTAACCAATATAAGCCCACTAAGTCTTACATAGTCTCTAGTAATACTTATTTTAATATTTAAGATCAATTCGTAGCATATTGACCAAACGTCAAGTCTCTGTCAAAGGTGGGCTCCACAACCCTATACAAGTCAATCTGAAACATCTGCCCATGAATTTCCAATCTGCAACCTCCCCAAGGTCTCATTTATCTTCTAGAACAATATTCTAAAATTTTGGAACGATCCAACGGTCGGATCTCCGCCAATTGCTAGAATTAGGTTGCTATCAACGTTTAGTTTTACAAACTTAGAAATTCAATTCAGGAAGATGCTTACATCGGATTTCCAATCTATTAGTTCCTAATATCCTCAAATAATACGCTCTATAATGAATTAAAGTTTGGTGACAATCCAACGGTCGGATCGTCGAATCATAAAAGGGTCAAGTGGCGTAATATTCCATACTAGGTACAAACTATCGAACTATATCAAATGGTTATCAAATTTGAAATCAAAATATCGGATTTAACTTTAAAAGGTAGTGTCGGCCCATTGGCCATGCGCCGCCGCGGGTGGCGGTTTCCAACAAACGAAAACCCAATTTTTCGACTAATTTCAAATTTTACCAAATTTTATAGGCAAGTAAAGTTCAATGAGAGGAACAACTTTCATACATGGACCAAAGTCCAATTGGGCCGGAAAACACCTCAAATCGCCCTTGATTTGCCGGAAACCCTTGAAATTGTGAGCTTCGATTCGTCACATCCGCAACTCCGTTGCTTCCAAACTTGTTTGGGGTTTTCTCCTGGGTCCAAGGGAAACATTTTGGTGGTGGTAGTCATCGAAATACCTTTATGAAATAGCGAATCGCTGCCGTGCACCCCACAAAGCCCTTGGCTTCAATTATCGCGAAATAGGTCCAAATTCGTATCATATTTTTTATGAAAATGGAAGAGGGAAGGTTGTGGGGTATTTCTCAAGTGTTTAATCGGTGTAATTCGCCAGAATTTGGCCGGGAAAGGCATCAGAAACCCTTGTTTCCGTCGAGTTGGGTCAGGTCGAGAATAAGCAAAACGGGTCGAG
This sequence comes from Cydonia oblonga, assembly GCA_015708375.1. Lineage (NCBI taxonomy): Eukaryota > Viridiplantae > Streptophyta > Magnoliopsida > Rosales > Rosaceae > Cydonia > Cydonia oblonga. The sequence goes on from JADOBS010301274.1 coordinate 1,227, forward strand.
GGAATTCCATTTTTCTCCTCCCCCTCATTTCCCCTCCTTCCTTTTCTTTTTCCTATTGGTCCCTCCTTTTTTCTTCCTTTTCTCCCCCCTCTCATTTGCTGTCATCCGACAACTTCTATTTTTTCTTTTTTTTCTTTTTTTTTAATCTAAACTTAATTTAAATTCTCAAAAATACTATAAAATCCCGCGAGTACGAAATATGTAAATTACAATAGTGAAATCCAAAATGAGATTTCACACTACTTTTGGAGCGATACATAATGTATTGGGTCTAGAATAAGAGCGTCGATAAAGCTTCCCACTGATGATTGTGTATCTTGAAGCCTTTTGGACTAGTTTTCTAGCCAAGTGGCAATCCTCTGGTCGTTTTCCTTCTCGTATGTAGTCGATGATTTTGTCCATCCAATTTTCTTTAGCATCAATAACAACAACTACCTCTGGTTCTGACTCGTGGATGCTCAGGACAGTGAGGTACTCAAAATGGATCGTTCATCAGAGATAATAGTCGACAGTTAACTCTATGTTTGCCAGTGCATCAACATGGCTATTTTCTCCTCTTCGGACTTGGGTGATTTCGTACTTCTTGAATTTCTCGAGTAACGTTTTGACTTTGTTCAGGTAGAGTCCTGTCGCGGGATGATGAACAGCGAAGTCCCCCATAACTTGGTTAACTATGATCATTAAGTCGCAGTGGATTCACAATTCTTTCACCTAGAGCTTTTCCGCCCTCAAAGTCCCGCTAAGAATGCTTCGTATTCTACTTCATTATTACTCGCCTTAAATCCAAGCTTGAAGGCATGTTCGAGTATGAAGCAATTTGGTGTCATCAAGACCATTCCTGCCCTAGTCCCGTTTATAGCATGCTCTGAGGGTCTGCCGAAAGCGAAGATTTCTGGCCTGCTCCGAGGGTCTCCTGAGTCTGCAATTTCTTGTGCTGCTAGAGTGAACCCAACTACAAAATCCGCCAGTGTTGTGCTTTGATCAAAGTCTTGGGACGGTGTATGATGTCATGTTGTTCCAATTCAATAGCCCACTTGGTGACTCTAGATGATGCATCGGGGCTTGTCACGCCCCGAACTCGAGGTCGACAATAAAAACTCGAACCCGAATCCGAAATGTGAGTTAAAAACTAAATAATTAAAAGGAAATTGAAACGGGTTGGAAAATAAATTCCTCTTATAAAAATAATTCATGATTCTTAAAGAAATCAAGAATTCTTTACAACCTACAATAAATAGATGAATAAATATTCTATTCTCACATCTAATATGATCTCATCATGTCTACTCTTTTGAATGTCGAGTTCATATATGTGCATAACAATAAAGGGATGAGCTTCGACAACTCAATAGGGACATAACTTTATCACAGTAAATTAACAATATTAAATTAAGTATCATGAAATCATATAGCCAAATATCACATCATTATTGATAACAATGCATGAATGCAACCTCTTCAATTATTCCTGTTAACTCATGTAATAAAACACACAGACATGCATGTCTCATACCGTGCATTGTACCACTGCAGTGGTGGTTCGAATATTCTATTATACAAATTAACCCGCATAAGATATCCCGAGTTCATAAACTCTTTTTGTTAGTCATTTTATCTAATTCATTGATCTTCAACCCAAATCGCCCACTTTGACAATTTATTCCGCCTATATCATATTCTAATGTGCACACTGGGCTCGCCTGAGACCTGGTTCACAATGAATAGATTCAACTACACTAAAGATCATGTCCAATTACCGTCATTTCCAGACCAATCTCAACACTAAAGTTCCAATCACATCAACATGAATGATGCACAAATAATGTCATCCCATCTTTCACATGTATCACAGTATATTCTCAATGAATATTGCTTTCAGCAATACTTCCATAACCAATAACAAGTAAACATTTAACTGAAGCAATTAACCAATTAATATCCAACCACATTAATCAATAATAAAAGATCAAGGATATTATAACACTACACGAAATTTAATAAAATTAATTTCTGTAAAGGTTTACCATATTTCCCCTACATGGATTCCAAAACTAAAACGAAAGATTCCACATTTCTACCATAATGGCTAAGCTCCATATACTTGAGCAATCTCTTTAATAGCCATGTATTTCTTCTACTCTCTTTTCTTTTCTAGTCGCTCTATATATATAAGTATATATAATCTCTAAATGAACTCTTATTGCATGCACCGCATACTCATATTTTCCATGTCATTCTATATCCATCCCCGCCTACGTTGCATGCGTTGCATGCTACGCTTCTCTGTAAAACAATAGGAACTGCTCCTATTTATACTAAAAAAGGCGGCAAGCACATGACTCTGATTGGTTGGTTTTGGTAGCAATTGATAAGCTTAGACTCATCTGATGACTGTCTATCTGCATGTACAAGAGGTGTCAACCTAAGGTAACAAATGGCTTTTGAAACATAACACCTCCTGCTTAACTTATTTGCCACCTCCTGCTAAATTAAGCATAGTCAGCAAGTGAGCTGTCTAAATGCATGGAAGTGTAACCACCAATATTGACAACTAGCTTGTCATAGACTCCACCTCCAATATTCTAACTAGCCACGTCCACTTATGTAGTATCTAATATTCACCAGAGTGCTTACCTAGGATTCATGCTTCATTCTAACAATTGGTAGTACTAATTACATCAAGTACAACTCATTAGGATAAAATATTAAAATAAAATAATAACTAACTAAAAGTATCATGTAAACGTACAATATAAATTAGTGATATAAGCAAATAAAAATACATGTACATAAAAGAAACACTAATATAATATATTTTTTAATAATAATAATAACAAATATATTTTAAAACACGGGTTCTCACAGGGCTATACAGGATGAATCGTAGAGGGTATTCTGTCATGTAGACCATCTTGAATGATTATGGTCGAAACTTTCTGGTTGTTGTTACCAGTGCAAGAATAACTTTTGACACATAGTACACCGGTTTCTGCTCCCCCAAGTCTTCTTGAATCAGAGTTGCGTTTACTGTGCAATCTGATACTACTAAGTATAAGTACAAATCTTCTCCGTCGATCGATTTGTACATTAGTGGGGATTTAGACAAGTACTCCTTCAATTTTGTAAAGGCCTCTTCACACTTGTCTGTCGAGAGTAGGCCCTTACTTTTCTTTATTGTAATGAAGAAGGGCTTGCATTTGTCGGTGGAACACGAAAGAAAATGACTGATAACAACCGCTCTTTCCGTCAAGCTATGTATCTCCTTTGTGGTTCTTAGAGAACTGGTCTCCATGATTGCTTTTATTTGATTAGGATTGGCTTCAATTCCATGTTTGGTAACTAGGCATCCCAGAAATTTGCCTGATGCTACTCCGAATGTGCATTTCTTCGGATTTAGCTTTATGTTGTATTTTCGGAGTACGTCGAACGATTCTTGGGGGTGGACTGTGTTGTCTTTCTTTTCCTTGCTCTTGACAACCATGTCATGTATATAAACTTCCATCGTGTCTCCGATTTTTTCTTTGAAGATTCGGTTGACGAGTCTTTGGTATGTTACCCTTACATTTTTAAGACCAAAAGGCATAATCTTGTAGCAGTACGTATCTCAGTCAATAACTAAGGATGTCGCTTCCATGTCTGGCTCGTACATCTTTATCTCATTGTATCTGAAGTAGGCATCCATGAAGTTCAGCAGTCCGTGACCCGCGGTTGAGTTTACTAGCAGATCAATCCATGGAAGTGAAGTCCACGCACACTCTTCACTTGCATTGTTTCTTTTGCACTAGTACCATGTTCGCTAGTCAGTCCGAATGGTGCACCTTGACAATAAAGCAGGTATCCTTGAGCCTGTCCATCTCGACTTCTATGATCTTGCTCCGCCGTGTTCCGTGATTTCACTTAGGCTAGATAACTAGTCTGGCAGTCGATTCCTGGTGAAATCAGTGGCAGATGACAGAATGATCAATCTTGGGCATGCCTTCTGCGGACCCAATGAACACATCCTTGTTGGCCCACAAAACTTCTTAAACAATTTTTTCTCATGGCCAGTCAATTTTGAAACAATTCTGGCTTTTGCTCTGGCTTATCGGGATTGAGGCCGATTTACACGACGTCCTTGTCTGCTTTCGGCTCCAAAGTGTTGTCGTCTTGGTGGTCAAGATCTAATTCAAATTCTTTGTAACTCATCTGCGAGAGAACTTGAACTTCTTTCTCCATTCCATATCATATTCATGCTTTCGACGGGGCAGCAAAAGGCCGCTAATTGATCTCCTTTTTAGTTCTTTTACTCGCTTGGAGCGGGATAATGGAGTAGTTTATGGTAACTAGACGGAATAGCCTTCATCTTATGCAACTAATTCCAACCAATGATGGCTTTGCGGGGAGTCGAACAATTCATGACGTGAAAGGTCACCAAGTGGTAGAAGGGCTCCACCTTGATCGCCAATTTTATTGTTCCTAAGGATCGAACTGGTGCCCTGTTGTAGGTGTGAAGGGTGGTTCTCCCCTTGTTATTGCTATCAATAATACCCATCTTTTATGCAACGTCCTTAAAGAGGACTTTAACTCCCGATCTATTGTCCATTAAGACCCAACTGACCATGGCATTAGAGATTTGTAGTTTGACGACGATGGCGTCATTGTAGGGTGAATGGACCCCTTCCAGGTCTCTATCAGATAACATCAAGATATTGGAGTCAATGGCTAGCGGTTTATTGTTCGAAGCCACCATTCGATGTTTCTTGCAAGCCGTCTTTCTTACTTCCCAATCATTGGATAGGATGAAGACCTTGTCCCTCCAAGACTTCCGACGGTGCATCTTAAGCGTAGGGCATTGGGGCGAAATTTCGAATGTTAGATAAATGATTTCTGTTATCTGGGCTAACGCTTCTTTGAAGCACGAGATGACTTCTTCCATGTCTTTCACTCGCATTTTCAAGTCGACGAGTTGGAGGTTCTTTGGCTAAGGGACTTCGTCAAAGGTCCTCCAAGAATAGAGAAATATGTATCACGTCTTCCCATATCTCGTCCATGGAGATAACTCAGTCGATCTCAGGGTTGACGCTACGCGCTTGAGCATCCAGCTGGTTGCAATGTGATTTGGGGGATCTTTATTGGGGTAGAGTGATTTGGTCGGGAGGAATATGAGTTTGTTCTCAATGAAAACACCAATTGTTGGAATTAAATCTACATGTCGTCGCAAATGATGGAAGCACATATTCAAGTAACCTGCAAAACAAGAAACAACTGTAAGTAAGCTCAAGACCGGAGGTGTGCCCGTTAAAGGCTCTCCAATGGTCAAGTTAGTAAACAATTTTAGACTCAAGCAGTGTATAAGATAATAAGTATCCTAAGAATGCCTTACTAGAGATGAACCCTAGATTGGTGTATTTATATTGAATGGGAGATAAACTTTTTTAGGATAGAATCCTTGTACTGAATTGGGAGAATCCTAGAGGATATCGAGGATGAGATATTGCGTCCTCTTAATAATAATAATAATAATAATAATAATAATAATAATAATATTTTTAGCAATGATGTTTTGTTTCAATATAATGTTAAGGTTTAGGGTTACTTTTCTTTCTTATCCAAGAAAAAATGAGTTATATTTTTAATTAACATATATGTGGTATTTGGTTTTTCAATAATTTTTTTAGTTCATTCATTGTTTATAACATTATATATAAAAATTAGAGATAGAAAAATATGACAATTATTATGAGGCCCCAAGGGACCTATCATACTTTAATTGATTTTTGCTTGTGAAATATATATTTGTATACCCTTATCTAATTACAAACTAACGTGTAATGTTATAGCTTAGATGTGAAATCTATTTTTTCTTCACTTATAAGTAGGAGGTTTTAGGATTGAGTCTTTTAAATGACAAGTTAGATACCAAATTATGGCTAACCCATCTTATTGCTTAGCATTATCAAAGAAAAGTTACATCGGCGTGCACAAATACGAACACTAAAACAATTGAATTTTGTTTCTTACGTGGAGTTATACTAGGTTTCACATCCCGGCCCAGGCCCCCACCACATCTCTGGCTCGACTCCACCGTATCACAATATTGTCCGCTTTAGGCCCCGACCACGCCCTCATGGTTTTGTTTCTGGGAATTCACGTGAGCAGAACTGCCCAGTGGGCCACCTATCCTGGGAATGTTCTGGCCCCATTCTCACTTAACTTCGGAGTTCATATGGAACCCGAAGCCAGTGAGCTCCCAAAAGGCATCGTGCTAAAGGGAGGTGGGAATGTACATATAAGGCTTAGATGATCCACTCCCCTTGAGCAATGTGGGATGTTACAATCCATCCTCCTTAGGGGCCAACGTCCTAGTCGGCACACTTCCGGCCAGGGATTGGCTCTAATACCAAATTGTCACATCCCGGCCCGGGCTCAACTCCACCGTAGCACGATATTGTCCACTTTGGACCCCGACCACGCCCTCACGGTTGTATTTCTGGGAACTCACGCGAGCAGAACTTTCCAGTGGATCACTCATCCTAAGAATGCTCTAGCCGAATTCTCGCTTCACTTTGGAGTTCGTACGAAACCTGAAGCCAGTGAACTTCCAAAAGACCTCGTGCTAAATAGAAGTGGGAATGAACATATAAAACTTAAAGGATCTATTCTCCTTGAACAATGTGAGATGTTACACTAGGGTACTTTTTTTGATATTGCCTCGCGCCTCAAAAATCTGAACCGACACTGGCAACAAGTTGGTCAAACTAAAAATAGCTCAATTTTAAGAATGATGGGTCCGAATTTTATACTCCGATCGAGTTGGTCCAAATTTTATATTGCCTCAAACATTTAGATGACGTTGCATTTGTCGTGTTGAAGAGTGTTTTCACCAGGGGGTCTGTTTGTTGATTTAAATAATCATTTTTAAGATATAGTTGGATTTTTTTATTCATGCCGGCATTGGATTACATCAACTGAATCTAGCAAGAACTTCTTCGAACTAAATAATGCCAACTTGACAACTGGTTTTGTATTATATAATACCAACTTGGTTACAGCTCTAATTCTTCACGAAAACTCTAGTATGTTCTTCCTTGTAATATTTAAAACAGGTTGATTTAAATGGCTGTGTTTCAGTTTAATAATAGAATGTATATGCAAGTTTTTTTTTTTCTAATAACATTATATCAATAAACAAAAATGCTTTGATGATAATAAACTCGTTTCATACAAGTTGATCTTTTCACCTACCAAGTATGGAGTAATATCTGAAGGAAGGGGATTCTCTCCGGATCCATTTTGTGGGGATCTTAGGGATCCTCACATCCTAACCGTTCATCGTACATCGTGCGGTCAGTTTTCGTCAGATACTATTTATGTTTAATTTTAAATAAATAAAAAGTCAAATGATTTTTTATCGCACGATACATGATGAATGGCTAAAATGTGGGGATTCTAAAGTGGATCCGGATGGGATCCAATTCCATATATGAAATGGATGATTGAGCTCAGATTTTTTTTATTTTTTATTTTGTGTCCGGGTGCAATAGATGTGTTAAGTTAATTATCTGGACATAAAAGCAAGTTATACATACATACACAAAATAATACACTGTTTTCGCCTTCTTACACCATAAGTGGAAAATTTTATACTTGACTTTCATATATAACAAACTCAAGTAGGTTTGTGAGTTTAACTTGTAGGCGTTGATCAAATAAATTTCGAAGATGGCCCATTAGCATACCAATGATCCAAATGCCCAATAACTGTCATGGATGAAAGAGGGACCCGAATGAAGGAGGCCCAATGGGACCATCTGAGTTTCTGGACCCTGAATATATAGTTTCACTCTAAACCTCAGAAACAAGGGAATAACTGTTTTAAAGAAATTGGTAATTACTTACAAGTTCATGAGATAAATCGGGAAAACGTTTATTTTTCTATGGGGTTTTTTGATAATGATTCAAAATCACTAAAAATTGGACCTATTTTAGAAGTCAAAAGTCACTAAAAATTAGACCTATTTCAAAAATAGATCTATAAAATTGGACCTATTTCAAATTTTCTCTTTTTTTTATTAATGGAGGAGACCGGAGTCCGCACATTTTTTTTTTGAAGTGAAATGTTATATCAAAGATGATTACAATCTTCAAGAATGACATCCTAGATAAGGTCTGGAGTCTTTTCAAATAAACAAACATCAAAATTAGAAAATAAAGTCAACTTAACTTGTTTTAAATAAAGAAATTAGCAATTGCTTACAAGTTCATGAGATAAACCAGGAAAACCCTTATTTTTCTATTAATGGAGGAGACCGGAGTCTGCACTTTTTTTTTTTTTTTGAAGTGAAATGTTATATCAAATATGATTACAATCTTCAAGAATGACATCCTAGATAAGGTCTGGAGGCTCTTTCAATAAATAAACATCAAAATAAAAAAATAAAGTCAACTTAACTAAAATCTATGCCCCACATAATTGGCATATCTATGGACATGACAAGCTCGAGAATCAACTAAACATTGTAAGCCAGACCTGATATCCTCAGCAAGAAGACCCAAGGATGAGTTATCACCATGCAAACTGCCCACTTAATTGACGACTCGCAGGGCATCACATTCAAGCTCAACATGAGTTCTTTGTTTATCCACAGCCAAACGCACCCCCAATAGATACTTTTTTTATACACAAATATGACAAATAGATATTCAGTACAACCAATCTATATTAAGAAAACACGCCTACAACCAATCTAATATATTCGTTGTATTTGCTGAGCAATACACTCGATATATCAAAAAATAAAGTAACGGAATCATTTGGATATGGTCTCTCCAAATACAACATTGTAATAGTCAAAGACTCAGATAAGACCTGGATGTCAAATATAACATATATGGATAATTAATTAATTAATTAATTAATTAATCATGCAAAAATCTTAAAAAAAAGTTCCAACCCACATATTTTAAATGGGATTCGCCTCCACCGGCATTAACTGGTGTCTTCTTATTTGCTTGGAGACGAATTCAAAATACTTGTCTTCTACTTAAGTTAATTGTCAACATTTTATCTTTTGAAAGAAGATTTAGTCATAAATCACAATCATATATAGAAATGATACGTGTCTTATTGCAGAAGATTAAATTTATTATTAACCACAGGCACCGAATCATCCTTCAAAATTGAGGGGAGCTGAATCATATAAGTGAAGGGAGAGTTTTTTCTAAGGAAAACTAATGAAAATGGTTTGAAAATTTTGAATTTTAACGATAAAAATAAAATAAAAGGTAAAACGAATAATACTATGATTGATTTTTTAATATAAAAATATAATTTTTTTATTAAAATGAATAATACTATGAGTTTTTCGTTAAATTTTTTTCTTTTTCTAATTGAGGATGGGTTGGAACACGCAAACCACGAGTAAATTTGATATGATGGCTAGAGATTCGTCAAATCAGGTACTATAGTTATTAGTAAAAAAATAGCGAAAAAGACGATGAGTTAAATTATTAACTTTCTTTAGTATCATTGTGCTCAACAGAAAACACTCACTCGTAGAGTATTATCACTATTCCCTTCTCATTTCTTTGAATAAAAGAGTAAGTAAACAAAATTTAGATAGCAATTAGCAAAATAATTGAAAAGAAGACTAAAACAAAACGTATATAATGAAGTACGTACTCGTACAAAATAAAAATGTGATATTCACACACATATTTTACTTCTCATACATCTTTTTACTTCTCTTACAAAATAACATGTTTCCCGCATTTGACTGTAGTGAAACAGCAAGCAGATTTGTAGGGACTTGCAGAGGTGAGAAATATACCACGTGTAAAAATCCCAATGAAATAGACAGGTCAAAACAGGATCCACTTTAACGTCCCTTTGAAAAACGAAAGATGACCCCACCACCCTGTTCCGTTGATTTTGTCATTTTCTCCCACTTTTGCCTGCAACTCACTTTTGATGCCCTTTTTTGCCATTTTCTCGTGCGTTTCTGCCTCTCTCGGGCTTCCATTTTGGCAGCAAAGTCCTTGTTATATGTTTCAATGATGAACTGGTGAACTTGTTTGTTTGATAACATGGTTTTTTAGTTAAGTAGTCAAGTGTTAGCTAATGTTGGTTTCAGTTTTTTTATATCAAAAACTTATCTGAACATATCTGTCTAATGTCTATGTTCGGAGAACAACCAACCTCCAAATTTTGCATGCACAATTTTATAACTTAAGGCGACCGTAATGTGGAGACCAAGGAATATCATAATACAACCTCAATTATATATATGATAATGGGAATTACTTTTCCCTCGTTGAAGGACATTCCCAGAATTTCAATATTCCTTCGGGCAATCCTCATCTTCATTTTGGGTTCTGATAAGACTTTCTCTTTCTTGTATGTGAGTTTTTGATATAAATTATAATACTCGCAAAGTTGGTTCTGGTGCTCTTATGTTATCACGCTAATTTAAATTAAGTAGTTTGTAGAGGTAGCATTACTATAGTTAATTGATCCTATTCATGGATTCTGATGGGCATAACAGTCGATCCACAGTGATTATATATATATATATATATATATATATATATATATATATATATTTATATAACTATTATATACTC
>JADOBS010301275.1:0-11829 GCA_015708375.1 Cydonia oblonga
AAAAAAAAAAAAAAAAATATATATATATATATATATATATATATATATATGTGTGTGTGTGTGTGTGTTTGGACCCAAAATATTATGTTGGGCCGAATTTAGAGATATGCTTGGTTGGCCTCGTTTTGTTGTTATGGGCCAGCCCGGTCACGGGTATTTAAATCCTTCTCCGAAAGTGATTATTTCGGATAAGGAAGAGATGGTCGACTTAGTTGGATGAAGTCTTTGGATGCTGGGAGTTAAAGGTGAACCCGTTTCTATTTTGGGATAGATTCAAAGTTCTAATTGAGTTGGGATTAGCCGAGACCCGATAAGATGGGTTTAAGAATCCTAGTCCAAATAGAGTTCTAATTCGGTCGAGAGAAGGATTGTCACTATAAATACAAGAGACTCTGCAACAGGAAAGCTCTCCAATTTCAACACACAACTGCTCTGCGCGAAACCTCTCAATAATCTTGATAACTCTATTCGTACCCCCTTTCTCGCCAACACATCTTCAGTCTAGAAGACAGCACTGTGAAGGCAACCAGTGATACCTTCAGTCTGGAAGACAGCACTGTTCCCGTAAAATTAGCCGACCGCGGAGTACCTTCAGTTTGGAAAACAGCACTGCATCGAGGCCGACTGATTACCTATCTAAGTCTCGGTCGAGAAGGGTTTTCGAATCCTTATTGGCAGAGGTTATCTCATTAGCCTTCTCGGCGAAGTGAGGTGTTACAGTTTATTGGGCTCGGCATATTGAACACCGAGTTGTTTTATGATTGGATACTCACAAGTGGAATTTAGAGTTCGGCATTCCGATGGCCGAACCACGTTTACAATTAAGACACATATTTGCTTTGAGTATCTGTGCCCCTATACCCTGGTGTCGATTTGGCGTCCTTATACTTTAACAAATATAATCACTGTCACCGAATCTGGCGGCGACGATCCGTGAACTTTGCAAAGTTAGCAGCCTTGTCTTCAAGCTCTAGAACCCAAAGGTCGAGACGTGTTCCTTCCTCGGTAGCAATCGCGAGACACAGAAGTCAGCAGCGCGCTCAACGCCACAACAGCAAATTTTACTCACCGGCCGAGCTCGGGCGTCAAGTTGGCACGCCCCGCATACAACTGAAGGACGTAGTTAGCTCATAGATTACTCGGCCTGCGAGCCACATAGGCTTGGTAGTTTTTTGGGTCAACATTTTGGCACGCCCGGTGGGACCTAGTGCTAAAACTATGAAGTTCATGCCCGTTGAAACACGGTCAGTAAAGAAAAACAATCATGGGGAAATCAGCTACTAGCCCCGCAGCTTAGAACTCAGGGGCAGAAGGCCCATCACAGGCACAGATTCCTGCTGCCGTGACACCTAAAACCCAAAGCACGACACGCCGAGAAAAGGAAGCTAATCTCGGTGAGTTGTTTCATGATGCAGGAATTCCTACTAAAAATACAAAAGGGTTTTTCTATCGAGGGAATAGTGGAGGATTATGACGAAGACAACGGTGACTCCTCTGACCCACCAACCAGGTCATTTTTTTGGCGGAGACTGGACTAGCAAACTCGACAGCTCGAGTAGTGTATCAGCCATCAAACAAACGTACTATTAGAAATATGAGATGCTCTGGTTAATAAAGGCCATCATCATGATACTGCAGATCGAACCAGGTAACCTATTTTAAAAAACAATCCACTACCAATGACGCAAGCCGAAACAGGACATGCTCGGTTAAAAATGGTCGATTTGGAAAAAGTGGGTGGATCAAGTAGAAAGATAGACAGTTTCGATCTAAAACCAGAAGTGCCCGTGGATATGATTGAAGTTCAGAGGTTGATTGATTCGGCTCTGAAAAAAAAGACCAAAGTTTTCAAAATTCATCCATCCATATCCTAGCTATGTGGAGAAAATTGAGTTCCCCAAAGGATTCAAAATTCCAGATTTCAATTTGTTTGCTGGAGAATCGTCCCTGTCGTCGCTAGAACATGTAGCTCGATTCACTGCTCAATGTGGAGATATCAACAATGAATTCCACAAATTGCGTTTATTCAACTTTTCATTGACAGGCTCGGCATTTGCATGGTATATCAATCTACCACCTAACTCGGTCTAGATTTGGGATGAACTGGTCGAGAAGTTTCACGAACAATTTTACCGACCAAGATGGATGTATCAGTAGCTTCTTTGACCAGAATGGGCCAAGCTTCTGAAAACTCACCAATGGAGTACCTCACAAGGTTTAAGTTGGCCAGAAATTGGTGCCGAGTATCGTTGCCTGAAACTGAGTTCGTTAGACTTGCCTTGAATGGCCTGGATGTAGAATATAAAAAAAATTTCTGGGGGCAAACTTCCAAGACATGTATGAATTGGCTCAGAATGTCGAGCAATATGACTATTTGCTCCGAGAAGAGAAGATTTCAAAACCCTCATCCCGAGGAACAATTTACAAGAATCCTATCGTCAGTTATGCGTTGGCCGAGGGCGAAGAGTCCCAATATGTCATTATAGACGCGGCCGAGATAGTAATAGATAAATCGTATGTTTATAAGGCGTTGACCTATGCCAGCCTCACGAAGGTTAAACCTCGCTCAGCCATGGAAGAATCTATCATCAAAACATCAAGGGTTTATACTTTCGACATCACTAAGGCTGACGCTATCTTCGACCAATTGTTTTTTGCTAAAATCATCAAACTTCGGCCTAGGCATAATATTCCTAAGGCTGAAGAATTAAAGGGGAAAACGTATTGCAAATATCATAACTCGAACAAGCATACAACAAACAATTGTGTCATGTTTCGAGATGCCATCCAAAGCTGGATTGACAACGGCAAGCTCAAATTTCCAGAAAAGAAAATGGATGTCGACACCGACCCATTTCCCACAGCGACAGTAAACATGGTACATGCTCGCTTTCCTTGGGATAAAGGAAAAGGCAAAGCCGAGTTCGCTGCACCGCAACATATCCCAAAGCAGAATTCTCGGCCACGACTGAAGATTGATTTATTTTCAAATGAACCACCTAAAGCTCTTTCAGGACCAGCCATCATTGAGCCTATGACCGACTCTAGCACTGAGGAACAGGATGGGCCAGCGGTTTTATGTAGTCGGTGTAAGACAAATATCATCACCGAGCCGAAGAAGAAGCAGTCTCCAACTACGGTAAAACAATCACCTCCTATGGCCACGACGCAGCAAAAGGTGCTCAGCACCAGCCAATGCCAGGGAGTTTTTGATAGACTCAGTCCCAAGACTCGGTCGAACGAGCTACCCTCAGTTAGGCGGCGCCTCGACTTCGATGCACCATTTTATGATGATGACTATTATGCACGAAGTTCCAGCAGCTCGAATTCTTCGGCGAAACAGAAGACATTAGAACCCCCTGAACCACGTGATCAACGTTGGTACACCTACCATTCCCCTAAAGGTGTGTACATCGTACTGTCCAAATCACAGAAGCGTCGACATCAAAGGATGGATTGCATGGCTCACCGACAAGTAGCCCAGGAAACTTCGGTTCCTAAGTGGCAGCCAAAAGAAAAACTTCACGATGACGACGAGCGATGACTCCCGACCATCATGACAGAGTTGCACCAAGAAAAGCAGGTAGCCTATCCTAATGAAGAAACCACATTTGAGGAGGCCGAAAAGAGGATCAAACTTCTCCTTCGGCCAGGGGAAATGAAGGCACGCCTTGAGTACTTCAAGAAGGAAGCCGAGAGAAAATTACCCCTGTTGCCCATCCAAGAACCGTTAGTCATAGTTAGACGAAACTTGCATCCACCGTTCCTTGGGGAAGCTTTGGAATACATGCGGGTGTTCCATAAAAAGCATTCGGCTAATGATTTATACGGCTTGTCGAAAGCATGCCAAGATACGATCGATCTCGTTCTAACTTGTCCAAATGTTGAACACATCATTCAGAAGAATTTGGACCTAGGGTTGAAAGCCAAGTTCCAGCATATACGTGAGGCTCGAGTTTTCGATTTTGAGGTCGATCCACATACTGATATTGACATGACCGAGCTTCCCTTCTCTCTTGAGGATCTCCAATATTTACGATACCACTTCGAGGTCTTTTCAGCCATTTCTCTATTCGGCTCTACGGCCGATGAAACAGAGCGTGTTGCGCGATTAGACGCCTATTTGGATATCAGAAACGCCCGTATCATGTATCAAAAGCACGCTCGTGCCACGGCGTAGGTCCCCAACCCAATTTCGGTTCTGAACGAGTCTACGACTTATGAACAAGGTGAACAGATGGTCGAAGAGGCATCACAGGCAAATACTTCAGCGACAGTCGAGGCAGTCAAAACAGGCAGTTTTCATATGAACCTAAGAGCAAAGAATCCAGGAGATAAAGACCCAAAGGAAGAAAGTTCAGGGGAAGAGGACCTAGAAGAAGAGGGGGTAGCAGAAAAGGAAGACCGGGATCCGATGGGCCCTTCGGTACTCGACAACATGGAAATCAGTATGGTCCATATCTTGTCTGTTGGTTTTCAGCCAAGCGTATCCCAACCAAATTTTCTCGACGACGACGTAGTTGCTGAAGAAGCTACTCAAGTCAAGTTTGTAACTGCTACCGAAGTCGAGTCACGAACAAAAGATGGCAACTTCAAAGTAGATCTCGTCGAATTGTTTCCTCGCGCATCATCAGCCAATCTTCATCACCTAAAGCCGTTGTATGTTATAGCTCATATAGAAGGGTACCCAGTGTCCAAAATTTTTGTTGATTGTGGAGCAACTGTTAATATCATGCCCATAACCATCATGAAGGCGCTACGACGCTCTATCGACGAACTTATTTCGTCAGGGATCACCATGAGTAGTTTCGTCAGTGACAAATCATAAACCAAATGGGTGCTTCCGTTGGAAGTTAGCATCGCAGGCTGTAATCACATGACTGCTTTCTTCATAGTCGATTCCAAGATCGAGTATAATGCATTGCTCGATCGAGATTGGATTCATCAAACAAGTTGTATCCCCTCGTCATTGTATCAAGTCCTCATCTTTTAGGATGGTGAATCGGTCGTGGTCAATTCGGCCAACGATCAGCCTTTCGAATCCAACATGATACAAGCACGATACTATGACGACCACATCGGCTACATCACCGTCCAAGGTTTCAATGATGAGGGACGACTAACTCGAATTTCAGTACAGAAGGTTGTCGAGGTTGGTACTGAGACTGTTCAACAAGATTCGGCGAGACTCGGGTTGGCCGACTTCATTTTTTATCCCGATGTCTGACACCAGTCAGGCCAAACGTCGAGCCGTGGTTCATCGACAATGGAACGACTGCTGGCTCATTAGTATGCTATCTCCTAGCAGCCGAACTCGGCTGTCAACCTCGTAGAGTTCCTCACCGAAGGAAATAATGGTTTCGACAACCTTCAAGCTACCCCGGCCGAACTCGAAGATAGTCGGCCCCAGGTTAAAGATCCATTGGAGGAAATCAATTTCGAGACAGCCGATGATCCTTGGCCATTATTTATCAGTGCTTTGTTACCCTAACCTATCAAGACTCAATTTTGTAAACTACTTGGTGAATTTAAAGATTGTTTTGCTTGGAGTTATCATGACATGTCTGGTCTTGACCGCAACCTCGTTAAGCACGAATTACGCATCAAACCTGGTTGTAAACCTTTTCGCCAACCTCCTCGACGATTCTCAACTGAGGTAAAACTCGGCATAAAAGATGAGTTGGTTCGGCTTTTAAATGCCTGGTTTATTCGGACTCCTCAATACGTCGAATGGTTGGCGAATATCGTGCCCATGCTCAAGAAAAACGGTGCCCTACGCATTTGCATTGATTTTCACAATTTGAACCTGACAACACCCAAAGATGAATATCCGATGATAATTTCAGATTTGTTAATTGATGCCGTAGCCAATCATGATATGTTGTCATTCATGGATGGTCACGTCGGCTATAATCAAATTTTTATAGCCGAGGCCGATGTTCATAAAATCGCCTTTCGTTGCATGGGGGCACCTGGCACATACGAGTGGGCAGTTATGCCATTCGGCCTTAAAAACGTTAGTGCCACATACCAGCGCGATATGAATGCTATCTTTCACGACCTGATCGGCACAATTGTATAAGTATATATTGATGATGTGGTGGTTAAATCAAAAAGTCGCCAAACGCACCTAAATGATCTTCGGCAAGCTTTCCTTCGCATGCGACGACATAATCTCAAGATGAATCCGGCTAAATGCGCATTCGGTTGGCAATTTCTTAGGTTTTCTAGTGCATCATCGAGGAATTGAGGTTGACCAAAACAAGGAACGAGCGATCATCGATGCACCACCCCCGACAACAAAGAAACAGCTACAATCTTTACTCGACAAGATTAATTTCCTCCGCCGCTTCATTGCTAATTCGGCTGGCAAAATGAAAGCGTTTTCTACGCTATTAAAACTCAAAGATTCTGACAAATTTGAAAGGCGCACAGAACATCAAGATACATTTACTCAGATCAAAGTTTCTCTCACAACCCCACCAGTACGTGTGCCTCCTCGACGTGACAAAACTCTCAAGTTGTATATTTCAGCGACCGAAGAGTCCATCGGTTGTCTCCTTGCACAAGACAACGATGTCGGCCGTGAGCAGGCTATCTTTTATCTCAATCGGAATCTTAATTCCCCTGAGATCAATTATTCGCCCGTCAAGAAATTGTGCTTGACCTTGTTTTTCGCCACGTCAAAACTCCGACATTAAATGCTCCCAACGGTCATTCAGGTCATCGCCCAGACATATGTTATTCAGTTTATATTATGCTCCCAACGGTCATTCAGGTCATCGCCCAGACCTATCGTGAAAGGCCGCATTGGGAAATAGATGATGGCGTTGTCTGAATTCAGTTTATATTATGTGCCCTAAAAAGTCGTCAAAGGACAAGCTTTAGCCGATTTCTTGGCACAGCATCCATCTCCATATGGGTTCGGGGGCCACGATGTCAAGATTGGAATGGTCGAGACACGCGACAATTATTGGACACTGTACTTTGATGGTTCCAGTACTTCGACCTCGGCTAGTGTCAGCGTTGTCATTCAATCCCCCGACTATTGTCGGTGGTATTTCTCGCTCAAGCTAGAGTTCAACTGTACAAATAATCAGACCGAATACGAAGTTCTCATCATCGGCTTCCATGTCTTTCACGACCTAAGAGCAGCCCGTGTCCTCGTCCTTAGAGATTCCGAAGTTATGATCACATGGTTGCCAACTATTTGGCTGAGTTGTTTGACTGCATTACATTTAAGCACATCTCTCGTGTCCGGAATACTGAGCACAACTTCTGGGAGGGCAATCTAGGCCGAATACCACTCAGCTGACAGCCATACCTGACCTTGGTTAATCAGCAAGTTCTCCAGCGCGGTCACATGATACGAACACGAGTGATGTCCATATAGTTGTTAGAGCGAGAAGATCTTGTCAGCGTTTGTGCTGTCGAGACAATACCAGACGACTGGAGAAAACCAATCATGCAATATCTCGACAACCCTAGTAGTAAGCACAATCGTAAGGTAATGGCACATGCCATAAATTATGTGATGTACCAAAATGAGCTGTACCGAAAAGGAGAAGACGACTTGATGTTGCTATGCCTCGGCCCGCAGGAGGCTACGTAAGCAATCGCCGAGGTACACGAAAGGATTTGTGGAGCTCATCAATCCGGACGAAAGATACGGTGGTTACTTCGCAGGCATGACTACTTCTGGCCAAGCATTTTGAAGGATTGTATCGAGTACGCATGAGGGTGTGTGCAGTGTCAAATTCATAGACCTATACAGAGAGTCTCGGCCGAATTACTCCATTCGGTCACTAAACCTGGGCCGTTCAGAGGATGGGCAATAGACGTGATCGGTAAAATTACGCCATCCTTGGGAGCAGCAAAACATGCATGGATACTCGTGGCAACCGACTATTTCACTAAGTGGGTTAAGGCAAGGTCTTACGCCAAGTTAACATCTAAAGAAGTTTGCAATTTTGTAGAAGAAAATATTGTCACTAGATTCGGCGTGCCAGAAACCATCATCACTGACAATGGCACGATTTTTACGGCCGATAGATTCAAGGAATACACAGCCAGTTTGAAGATTCGACTCGAACAGTCTACTCCATATTACCCACAAGCAAATGAACAGGCCGAAGCAAGTAACAAGGTTTTGATCGGCATTCTCAAAAAAATGATAAAAGAAAGGCCTGGTATGTGGCATTTAAAGTTGAATGAAGCTTTATGGGCGTATCGGACGTCACCTCGATCAGCAACAGGGACAACTCCGTATGCATTAACTTACGGGCATGATGCGATGTTACTGGTCGAGTTGAGTATAAATTCATTACGGATCATTGAGCAAAGTAGTTTGTCCGATACTAATTATAATCAGGCCATGAGACAAGAGTTAGAAGATTTGGAGGAAGCTCAGCTTGACGCTTATAATCTTTTAATGGCGCAAAAAATGATAGCCGAACGAGCTTATAATCATCGAGTTAAACGGAAAACATTCGGCGAATGAGATTTAGTTTGGCAAACTGTGTTGTCCGTAGGAATTAAAGATCCTCGGTTTGGAAAATGGCCGTCGAAATGGGAAGGATCGTTCGTCATACATAAAGTCCTCGGCAAGGGGGCATATCACCTCAAATATCGAATTGGTTCAATACACAAGCTACCAATTAATGGAAATTTTTTGAAAAAGTACTATCCAGTCACATGGGAGATGCGAGAATAAAAGTCCATTTCATTAAGATTCGCAAAAAGAGGTACAGATTACAACTAAGAATTTTAAGGTGATGAAGGAAGAAGAGATTTGAGGACAACCTTCAACTCTAACCACCTAACCTCGCCTATTGTAACCTCAGCTTGCCGATTCCTCTTGTCCATCTTTAGTTGCTCGACCCGCTTTACACTAGCTGCGTACTCGGTTAAACAGGATTTACTGCCTAACTCGAAGTCTTTTGCAAGTTCGGAAGCAACCGTCGACCTTCGATGCTGAAGCTTGGTAATTTGATGATCGAGGTCGACCAGTGTCTTCTTCTTCGCCTTCAATACTTCAACCTTCAGACGAAAAGTTTTTTGAGCGGCCGTTGTAGTCTTCAAGTCATCCTCAGCCCGAAGAGCTCTCTCGAAGATACCAAAAAACTCTTGAGTTCGTTCAAGGGCAGAAGACGTTCAAGTAATAGCCTTGGAGCTCAATTGACCATCAGCTGCAAGATCGTTCAAGCATTCACCCACAGAGTTGAGTCCCTTACGGTCAAGAACTTGTGAAGCCGAGAGAGACAGGAGCTCTTGCAGTTTAACATGGACGTTTGACTTGACCATTGACGTAGAAGGCCTGGTCGTAGCTGTCGAGAAACCGACCGTCCCCGAAGCATTCAGAAGAAGAGCATCAAACTCAACTTCCCATGAACGCTCCGCAAGAAAAGAAGTTAGGCGAAGGGAAAGTTGTAAAAGGATATAGCGAAGAGAATTTATGCTAGACCTGCTGAGAGGAGACTTTGGCCATGTCTCCCGGTTCATTGCTCGAACCTAGTGAGCTTAATGGGCGAGCCCAGTGTTTTAGACTGCTTCTTAATTCACGCGGCCGATGAAGGTTATCTACATTTGACGACAATTGAGGTGGCTAAGAAATATGGATAACACCTTTCGGCGCAAGGAATTTTCGATGAAATGAGTAATCAGGCACCTGACAGTTAATATTTTTCTCGGTTCAGTCTCGTTATAGCAAAATTCATAAGAAAGAGTAATCGAGCCTTACGAAAGCTGAAGTCACTTCTTGAGGAGGAATGCCGAGGTCTTGATCCTGCAGATGAATAAGTGTTTACGCCGTTGCCTCAGGCTCGACCAGAGCCATTTTTCCACGATCGACTGCAGGAGGATCGACCTGGTCGGTCGTCTCGACCACAAGGAGCGGCTTGGTGGAAGGAGTTTTGGTTGGTCGAGGGCAACTCGTCAATGAAATCTCATCACTCTCATCATCCTGAAATAAAAGTTTAGCACTTTGGAATTTAAGGAAAGAAATCTGTTTACCAAAAACATGATCATACCTCTTCCAAGATGATCGTTGATTGTTTTAGATTTTTATGGAGATTTTTACCGACCGAATGAGCCACCTGATCCATGGCAAGTGCAACGGCCGATCTCGGAGTGGCAGGCCCGTCAACTAGTGGAGCGGCATGCCCTTCGACCAGCGGAGCCGTAATTGATTCAACCATGAGCTCGAGGACAGGTCTAGTTTGGGGTGCTTGGTTGATCGGAATCGACCGACGCTCTGACGATGCTTCGTCGACGGGAGCAGGAGGAAAGACATTAGGAGCAGTCGTTGCCGTGGTCTGGCTAGAGATAACATGAATCTCGCGTTCCCCTTTCTTCGCCAATTTCTTGAAGCGTTTTGAGGGACGCGGAGCTTCACCTGCTGTCTCAGTTTCTTGGCGAGGTCATTTGCCTGGCGGTGCTTGAGCAGCGGTCTTAGTTCCCTTCAAGGAAGAGACCAATTTTTCCTTGGCCGCAGCCGCGGCGATCACGTCTACCTGTTTTAGCACTCGACCACCTGAGAAAGCAAAAGTTATTAAGATCGAGTAGGTGTCTGGAAGTATAAAGGATAGGGTAGCCATATACCTTGGGCAATATCTTTGGATTGAAGGGCAGAAGTTTTTTTGGGTCAGTCGCCAAAAATCTTGTTAATAACGTTTTTGACCGAGGAGCCAAAAAAGTCCTGGGTGTATACTTCCCACCAGTCGCTAAAGATATCAGTGTTGAGGAATTCAAGGACTGCTGGTCGAAGGCGGAATTTTTTACATCGCTTTTGAAACTCTTTCTCGGTATCTCTACACTCCCTCTCTGAAGTACCGGAGACAAGTCCTCGGCTTAGGAGGGAGTGGGAAGAAAGTAGAGGCACCGAGCATCCTTGGAGGTAACCAAGCTGTCTAGCAGTAAAATGGGGGTGGTAGACCTCCCAACTTGCTCGGCAAGCGTCGTAGCCAAGGGGAAGGTTGTGTGTTAACACGAACGACCCCCAGTTTTGATGGAGATCTGCGTCTTCACCTTCACTCCATGCTGATGTTGGAAGCTTGATGGAAGAAAGATGTTATTGACGACGACAGACTAAAAATTCGTCGTTAGAAAGAACATCTAGGCTGAAGAAGTGTTTGAAGATTTTTTTGGCTCGGTGAGGAGACGCTGGTCGAGAGACCAACTGAAGGCCGAGCACTTCAGTAGATTGGAAAGCAGGGTCTCCGGCCGAAGTGTGGAAAAGTAAACTTGCAATTAGAGTTGGAATACCCAGAGAGGTCCATTTTGGTGCGGGTCGATCTTGTTGAGGGTCGCTTCGGCCAAGCAGCGCAGAAGGATGGCAAAGATGGCTGAACTAAGCGCCAAGGTGTGACCGCTAGCTAGGGCCTCGGCCACCGCCATATTCTCGACCAAGCACTTATTTGACTTGGTACAACAGATAAACTTGTTATACCAGTAAAATAGGAATGCTTCATGCTCTTCTTTCCGTAGACTTGTCTCCCCTCGGCCAGCAAAATTGAGGATAAGAGTGTTGTAGTTGAGAAAGTTTTTGTGCAACTTCTGGACTTCTTCTTCTGAAGACTCTCGACCTTCTTGACTCAACGTCTCGACAGCTTGGTCGTCAAAAAGTGCTTTAAGGTCAAGATTCGACGGATACCCAGAGAGAGCAGCGTTGATTTTAAGACCAGAAGGAGGAGTCCCAAAAATTGCTGAGATGTCAAGGACGGTGGGACCCATAGAGCCGAAGGGAAGGACCATGGTGTTGGTGGCTGAACACCAAAAGCTCAGGGCTGCCATGAGAAGCTCTCTATCCATAGCGATTTCCATGGTCGAGAC
>JADOBS010301276.1:0-11830 GCA_015708375.1 Cydonia oblonga
CCTCTCTCTCTCTCTCTCTCTCTCTCTCTCTCTCTCTCTCTCTCTCTCTCTCTCTATCTTCATTTGTATTAGCATCTGTATTAATATGTAAACAACATTGGGTGTGGTGTGGTGCGAAACAGGGGATCGATCTCGTGGCAGGAGGTAAGAGCAAGAAGACGAAGCGCACTGCGCCCAAGTCCGATGATATCTATCTCAAGCTTCTCGTCAAGGTATATATACTTTTTTTAATTTTATATCTGTGTACTTGTACGTATTTGTATTTATACGGATTATGATTTGATTGCCATTATGTATTCTACTTGAAGAATGGTCGTAGGCTTGTAGCAAATGAAAGTTCGTATTTTGTTGATTCCAGTTTCTTTGAATCCAATTTTAATTTCTGGGTTTGATAATTTGGGGATGTTGTTGTTTGTGCAATGATGATATATGTGTATCCCAGCTCATTACGAGACCTTTTGTGGTCAGGGAATAAAACCGATTCCACATCTATCTGAGCCTTTCAGAATTTCGGTCTGTTAAATCTGGATGTATCCTATCGAAAAGTAATCTACTTTTGTTTCTGTAAAGATTTTGATTTACATTCCAATGGAATTGAGCATTGTTTGGCTTAAAGATTTTGGATTTTGGGTATTAGTACTATCATGCCAATATATTTGCAAGTTTTCGTCGATTGTTTTCTGGTTCAAAATATCTAGAAAGTGGTTTTGTTTTATTTTGGGTCCCAAGTTTGGGTATCTTCCTATTTGACATTGCTGAACTGTGGAGGAATTGTTCCCTGTGATATATTTGCAAGTTTTCGTTGATTGTTTTCTGGTTCAAAATATCTAGAAAGTGGTTTTGTTTTATTTTGGCACACAAGTTTGGGTATCTTCCTATTTGACATTGCTGAACTGTGGAGGAATTGTTCCCTGTGATGCTTATGAACCATGCTAATCCTGATTTTTCATGATTATTTTACTTCTAAATATTCTGAGGGAACTAGCTTCTATTTTTCAAATTTGATCATTTGAGTTAGTCAGATTTTGTTTAGTGAGGCTCATGAAATCGCCCTCATTTCTCTGTAAATCTATGGTCGTTTTAGTTTCCCATATTTTATAATCGTATGAGTGTGTAGTCTGATTGGGTTCTTGGTTTTTCCCTGTTCAGCTGTACCGTTTTCTTGTCCGGAGGACTGGAAGCAAGTTCAATGCAGTCATTCTTAAACGTCTGTTCATGAGCAAAGTCAACAAGGCACCGCTTTCTCTCTCAAGGTTGATTAAGTATATGCAAGGAAAGGTTAGTTTTTTCTCAATCTACATCACCTTTTTACTTCTAAGTAAATTCTGTACATACTACCGAGATATTTGTATTTATATCATTCTTCTCTGTTCTAAAAAGTCTTGGGTCTTATATATAGGACAACAAGATTGCTGTTGTTGTGGGGACCGTCACCGATGACATTAGGGTTTATGAAGTTCCACAAATGAAGGTTACAGCACTGAGGTTCACTGAGACTGCAAGGGCCAGGATTGAGAAGGCAGGAGGAGAGTGCTTGACATTTGATCAGCTTGCTTTGAGAGCACCATTGGGTCAGAATGTGGTATGAGTTCTTAGTAACACCAAGTGGTTTTAATTTAACATCTTCTAAATTGATCCGTACTTCTTAATAGTTTCACTGTTAAATTTACACTCTTTTTCTCAAAATATTAAGTAACCTTGTTTTGGCCGCCAATGCAGGTTCTCCTCAGAGGTCCTAAGAATTCTCGTGAAGCAGTGAAGCACTTCGGTCCAGCTCCTGGTGTACCACACAGCCACACTAAACCTTACGTGCGGTCCAAGGGAAGGAAGTTTGAGAAGGCTAGAGGAAAGAGGAACAGCAAGGGCTTTAGAGTTTAAGCCGGTTAGGATTGAAAACGCTGTTTCTGGAATCCAATTTTGCTTTGGCTTTAGGTGTTTGGTATCGTGTTTACTTTATTTCACTGTTAACTCCAATTGTCTCTATTATTTCAACATGGTGTTCAGTTCACCAAAAGAGAACTGTGTTTAGCACATTTGAGGAATGCATTATATTTCCAATCCCGATTTGCGCCTATCATAAATTCTTCTTTTGCCATACTGGAAGATCGAGGAACGAAAATGCAACTACCTCCTTGGTAGTTTCGGTCTCCTTGGCCATGGTCCGCTTGAAAAGGATGCGTGTGGAGGAGGAGACATCGTTGTACGAATGGAGGTGTTTGCTCACAAACTCGGGGTCATTGATTAGTGCCATGACTTTCGAACGCACTTGAATCGCATTAGAGATTTCGGATGCAGCCTTGCTAAGATTGGCACCATCTCTTCCGGCATCATGCCTGAGGCTGCCATTTTTGCTGTGTTTTCAATTCGTCAATCCCATTTGGCGTTGATGGTAAGGAATTAAGGAAGCGTAAACACTTTTTATGGCATGTGGTTGAAGATATTGGAAGAATTAATTCAATCGAGCTTTACATAACTATACATTTGTATACAAATTTCAGACCAACAAAAACAACTCCAATATTATCAAGTTATATAACTCAGACGCCTTTCAAGACGGATTGAGTACTTATGGTTGCAGTTTTCGGTTGGTTCCTAGTGGTCAGGCCGGGGATATAAGGCACACCGGAGAGCCTAATCCACTTATCACCCCTGAAGAACCTACCGGGTGTGAAATCTGCAGCATGATTTTCAGTAATCTTCTTGATCCCACGCCATGTCACGCGCCTTGCCTTGTTAGCAGCAGGGCCTATGTTGCCTAACTCTGCGTAGAAGCATGTCTTGAGCCCCCACTCACCCTCCCATGGCAACCAACCTTCCGGTTGAATCACGTCATCAATGTACGAGTCCATGATGATTGTCCTCGAGTATTCCTTCCATGGACGGCCAAGATATGCCTTGTTCTCATCCTTGCCAGGGAAGTAATCAGGATCGGCGGTGATTGTGCTGTTTTGAATGACGATTGCAGATGGCTGGCGCCGTTCTTTCCTGCCTTGAGCTGTCACAATGCAAGACTGGTTTGGCAATGGCTTGCGGATCAAGAAAGTGCAGTTTTGGAAGATTGCAGTAGCATCTCCGAACACAAAATCTATGGTGCCGGAGATGGTGCAGTCGCGGTAGAATTGGCGTTGAGCATGAGTGTAGAGGGTGTCTTGGTAACCATCCATCGAGCACCTGTAGAAGATTGCCTTGTCAGCGCTTACCCTCAATGCAACGGCCTGATGTTTCTCCGGACCAGCATAGTTCTCAAACCCTATGTCCATTGCCATGAAATGGCCTCCCTGAATAGCTGCATGCATCCGATAACCAAATTAATCATGTCTTATTAAGCATATTCATAGTCTGACAACATAAACATTTATCTGCCGACATAAGTGTGTTAAGAGTATATTTAAGGCAATTTACGAGAAGCATGCTTACCAACAGTGGCAGTATGGTAGGTGGTCGTGCCATCTATAAAGTTCTTGTTTCCGGTTATCCTGGTCTTATTCGCACCATCTCCGATCATCATCACATTCGTCATGCTCCTAGTAACCAGGATATGCTCATGATATATACCTTCCTTGATGTAGATGACAAAGGTCTCATTGCCATACTTGGGGACATGTTTTAGTGCCTCAGTGATGGTCTTGTAGCTTCCACTTCCATCCTTTGCCACAATGATGTCGGGCTTATTAATTTTCGGAGCAGAAGTGGTACTGGCTGTGAGAAGTTTCCTGCCTTCACCGCCATACCATTTTGGATCTTCAAATTCCCCATGACCAATAACTGGGAAGGCATCAAATTGGAGGAGCCGGCGGAGTTTCCTGCCTTCACCTCCATACCACATGGGATCTTCAAATTCCCCGTGACCCATAACTGGGAAGACATCAAATTGGAGGAGGCGGCGGAGTTTCCTGCCTTCACCTCCATACCACTTGGGATCTTCAAATTCCCCATGACCAATAACAGGGAAGGCGTCAAATTGGAGGAGGCGGCGGAGTTTCCTGCCTTCACCTCCATACCACTTGGGGTCTTCGAATTCACTGTGACCAATAACAGGGAAGGCATCAAATTGGAGGAGGCGGCGGTGGCTAGGGTCAGGGTTGTTCATGTCAGTGAAGGCTGAAAAGACTTGAGAAACCATGGCAAGGGCATTGCTGCTCAAATGCATGGAGGTTTTCAACACATTCGTCATCTCCTCCGCTGCATCAGTAGAACTAGTTGTATTCTCAAAAGCATCCAAGCAGCTTTCTTGGTAAGTGATTGTAGCGCTCAACCAAACCTTCAAATCCATCAACATTTCATTAAACTTCGTAAGATCATCGATGAACCCCAATCGCACAAGCGATTGCCTGAGCTCACCAAGCGCCAATTCCATCAGCTCTTCGCATGTGTCGAGGGCATTGGAGGTTCGGGGATCCTTCTCGAGCTTTCGCAGGAAGTCGGATTTTTTGGCAGCATCGGAAATGTACTTCATTGCAACCTTGAAGCCGTATCCAATGAGCTGTACCGGATCCGTGGTGGTGTTTCCGGAGGCGTAGCTGAGGCTGTCGTGACATTCTTGCTTGTAATCGGTTGGCTGGCAAATGGCTTTGATTGCTTTCATTGAGGCCAACTTGTCATGGGAGCTGCCTTTGTTGCCACTATATGGACTGTTGTAGAAACTCTGTTCCATGGCGAAACCAACCGTCACCGCCACCACCATTGCCACCAATAAAAACGCCGAGACGCTGATAATGACGATTCGCCTTCTCGATCTCCTATCTGCATCGTCTCCGTAAGCCATTTTCGAACAATTTCGAAGCGAAAAATATTGTTTTTCTTCTCTATTTGTTGTTTTTGGGAAATGCATTAGGGAAATGTGAATTTATAAGGGTGAAGAAGAAGGAAGGGAGATTTGAATGGTGGTCCTTATTAGGTTATAACAGTTTAGCAGAAGATGTGGCTTGGCGGGCAAGGAAGGTTCTATGCCAAGCTAGATGTTGTTACTTTTCACGAAAACAAGAACAATTCTACTTACTGGCAAGGCTACCTTAACTTTGACAGGATCAGTAATTACTAATTACTAATTAAATGTTTAAACCAAGTGGTTATATGGATGCTTGTAATCAAGAATAATTTAATTTATAAAATTGCAAGGAAAATAATTGACAGTTTTCAAATAGTTGGGCTAAAACTTAGGCTCAAAGATATACACATGGTTGCATGCAAGTATCTTCTATATTTAAACAATGAAATAGGAAATTTATGTGATAGCGTTTCTGGTACACATAGAATTTCTTACAAAAGTGATATCCTGTGTCAAGATTACCATGTCCTTAGCGAAGAAATAACATTTTGACAAAAAAAAAAAAGTGAAGAAATAACATATTTTATATTTTTTTCAAGAAGTCGTGAATCAATGAAACATTGAAATTCTCAAAAAATAAAAGTGTCTATCAATAAAAGGAAAATACTTGGCGAATTACCTGTGATGAGTAATTGCAAGCAAAATCATTATTTGAAATTAAGAGTTTATTTTGATACAAGCAATTGGGAAAATCGAACTTAAAACTTTTAATGCAGACGTAAAGTACTCATAAATAAACAAGACACCTATTTTTATACAAAAATAGAAAATCACACTCCCCCTTTTCTTTTGGATAATACTTGTGTTCCCCCTTAACGGGATGAGCTCATTCTCCCTATACAAATATGTATATTTACCTTACAAATTTCATAACTGAAACCGTTTAATTTCTTTATCTTCTTTTGGAAAACACCCCTACAAAAAAAAAAAATCATTTGAATCGTAGATCATTAGTAATTGAAATGTATAGAACAAATCAACGATGTACATACCAAATAACATATTGATGATTAACTGCTCATTTATTTGATACTTTTGGATGATTCAACGATTTTCTACAAACGATGATTAAGAAAGTTGAATAGTTTTAATCGTTAAGTTTATTTGCTTAAAATACGTTATTCTCAATCTCATGTAATTGAGAAATACTCTATACTAAAGCGAAATGAGAAAAACACTGTTCATAAGCAAACAGTGTTTTCACTTTTTTGCCCTCATTTTTAATGTTTACGTGATCCCCTTTTTTCTTGGTTGGAATTTGGGTTTTGGCTTTTATTTTTATTTTTATTTTTATGATTATGATTATGTGGTTTTGTTTTCAGATGTGTCCCAAAAAATGGCTAAGCTTTGCACTGTTCTTTTCAGCAATCTTTTTTGAAAAAAAACACAGGGAAGAGAGAAACATCGACCATTAAAAGCTTCTTAAAAGTAAGGGAGCAGTTGAAGCGGCAATTCCTTTCAGTAGTATATCACCATTTTGATTAGTAGAGATGATATTGGGAGAAACTCACGTTAAATTGTCACGTGATGTTACACATTTATTTATACTATAAATTTGATGAGCAATTTATTAAGATTATATCCTAAGTTGATGAAATATCAA
The DNA here is from genome assembly GCA_015708375.1 of Cydonia oblonga. Taxonomy (NCBI): domain Eukaryota; kingdom Viridiplantae; phylum Streptophyta; class Magnoliopsida; order Rosales; family Rosaceae; genus Cydonia; species Cydonia oblonga. Next base: position 6,432 of record JADOBS010301276.1, read on the forward strand.
CCATATTTGTCATTTATATTGTAGCAATTAATAGCAACTCATGACACTCCTCATAACAAACTTCCCAATATTTAGCAATTAACCGTGATCTGCATTTGGCAAAGAAATTATATAATTAGGATGTTCATATTGTCTTGGAGTGTACAATTGCAAAGCTCCCAATGGTTGTGTGGAAATTGGATTGGAATTTGAAGACAAGAGATTTACAAATGCGTGTCGATTTTTTTTATTGTGATATGATTACTGTGTATTTACTTTATTTAATTACCATTTAGATGTAATGAAAATGTAAAATTAACTTGAAATTTAATTTATGTGCGTTCATTTTCTTTTCCACATCTTATAATTTGGTACTCAAAGTTTACAAATTTTTTTATTTTTTATTTTTTTTGCAGACGATGCCAAAAAGAAATTGGAATAGCAAAACAAATCAGATGGTACAAGACCATACTTCTCGCAATTTCACTAGTAAATACTAATCTTTACGCAGCTACGCTACATTCACTGCATTATAGATCACGTACACAATAGAGATGACTCAAAAGAGCCAAATAATATAAGGGTCCAAATAATAATAAATACTAATATTTTAATTTAATTACTCAAACCCGCTGTAAACTTGACACCTGTCGACGGCAACCAAGCCGTCCCGTCAATAAACCTCCCAACGGTGAAGAAGCTCGCGGCGGCGGCATCCTTGAGTATATGGTAACCAGGCCATTTGACCCGACCCGCTAGACCCGCACCCGGCCCGTAATTTCTATACTCACCATACCACAAGGTGCTCAAAGCAAAATCCCCATACCACTCGAGCCACCCCCTGGGCTGGACCAGCCCGCTCATGTAAGTGTTCATATAAACAGTCCTGGAATATTCCTTCCACGGCCTGCCCAAATAAGTTGGCTGGGTGGCCAGAACAAAACTGTCCTGGATCGTAAACCCGGTGTTCTGATGCGGGTTTTTCCTACCTTGGGCAGTGATGGTGACCTTTTGTAGCGGGAGTGGGACCCTTGTGTAGATTTTGCAGTTTTGGAGGACTGCAGCTCCGTTGCCAAATATGAAGTCTATGGTACCGTAGATGCTGCATTCCCGGTAGAACTGCCGGAGGGAGTGAGCATAGAGGGTGTCTTGGTTACCCTCAATGCTGCACCGGAAGAAGGCCGACTGGTCGGAGTCGACTCTTAGCGCCACGCCTTGGTGGTTCTGAGGGCCGGCGGTGTTGCGAATTGTCATCTCTCTTGCTATGAATCCCTTCCCGGATACCGCTGTATCAAACATGGTATTCATGAGAAAGTGTAAATTTACGTGAACTATTAGTAAAATGTGTGAAAAATGCATGCACTGAACGTGAAAAACCATCAACTTACCAACTGTTGCAGTTCTAAACGTCGTCCATCCTTGCATGAAATTCCGGTTACCGGTGATGATAGTTTGTCCGATCCCATCCCCAACGAACATAATGTTGGTTTTCTTCTTCTTCAGATCGATGTTTTCCTTGTATATTCCTTTCTTCACATATATAACGTACCTGCTAGGGCTGTAGTTTGGAGCTACGTTAACAGCTTCTGTGATCGTACGGTACTGTCCACTCCCATCTGCTGCTACAACAGCATGCTTCGCACCCGATTTTGGATTCGATTTAACCAGCGCTTGATCATCCTCACTCATCCACGCCGGGAAATCATCCCCTGACGAGCTTTTATTCGTCGGGGGACCATGATCCCGAGGAGGAGAGGGCAAGCTGTATAGTTGAGTGTACAAGGCAAGAACATTACCAATGAGCTGCGTCACTTGCTTCAAACTTCCCCTAACGAAACTTTCGAGGCGTCGGTCGGTTCCTTCAAAACCCTCAAGGCAGGTATCTTGGTTACTCAGGGCAGCACTAAGCCAAGATTTTAAGTCTCCTTCGTAGTGAACATTTGTGTCGCCGCCGCGGATTTTGATCATTTCGCCTAGAGACCAAGCCAACTCGGAGACGGAGTAGTCCAGGAGCTCCTTGCAGTCCTCAATGGCTACACTCTCCCTGTAACTTATGGACAAAGAGTTGAACTTTGTGATCATTTGGATTGCATTTTTTGTTTCATTGAGCGTGTGCCTAAGAGCAGCGGTGAGGATTGCAACCGAATCTTGAATTTGAGGCCCCGTTTTTTGGAGCTCGGCTTGTACATTCGCAAGGCACGAATTCCGGTCTTCGATATCAGTGCAAATTTGTGTAGCAATGGAATGGGAGGAAGTAACCCCATAAGAACAACATGAAAATGAAAGTAGAAGAAGCAGAAAATTGGCTAAGGCCATGTTTGGCTATGTTTGAGGGAAGGAAATGATTTTGTTTTAGGATCATGGTAAAAAGAAGATATTTACTTATACGTGTGGGAAAGGAGGAGAATGTAGGAATGCTTGTTTGCAGAGGAAAGTTTTGTCCTTGGAGTTGGGAATAATTAACCTCTTTTTTTTTTCTGTTCTTTTTTTTGGCTTTTTAGACAGTCTAAGGCTCTAGGGCGTGGCCCTAATATTCTATGCTCTTTTGGATTGACACGTTAGGTTGCCTTATCAAACAAGTTATCCTTTTCACACTGCTACAAATATTAGAGAGATGTACCCTTGTTTTCCGAATCAGTCTTGCTTTGGAGAAGAACTTCCATGCATCTGGGATACTAACTGATGATATTACAACCAAATCATACACGCTATGTATTTTAACTTTACCACCAACATGGCATCTTAGGTACATTAAAGTTTTTCTCCCTTCTTTTGAGTCATATGGAAGGAGCACACGTTTCCGAAAATAACATGCAACCGTGTGATGCACCATGCATGATTGTGTATGTACAATCATCCCAGAGCTTGTATACGAAAAGGGCTCACTGTCTCTCAGCTAGTATCCCTCGTTTGTACAACTTATCCCCGCCTTCCTCCGGCGAATAACTAATAGCCGGTTGCCTAGTAAAATGATCTGCACCCTCTGATGCCATAATTGCCTTTGCATTCCAGTACCAAGGTTGAAGGTAAGGTGAAGAAATGGAAGAACTTGAGGAAGGGTGAAGTACTACCGAAGCCCAATCTCGAGTCCCAAGTTTTACTTCCTTTAGTCTTCTTCTAATCAGCAAACATCCGAGATCTTCTTTTCTCATCTCCGATACACTTCTTAGTATCGAAATGCATAGAAGAAGCACCAATACTGCATCTTCTTCAGGCAGCAATTCGGCTACCAATAGCTTCCAATTTAAGAGAGCTGTTGCTCTTCCATTTGGATTATCTTCTGTGTAACGGACTAGCGTTAAAAACCCCTCTTCTTCATCTTCGTCTTCTTCCTCTTTTCCTTCTTCCTCATATTGACGTTCTTCATCTTCAGTCACTGGCCTTTTTTTCCATACTCGATACTGCCTTTTCCGTCCTTTCAACAGCTTAACCTGCAATATATGATTTAATTTTCAAAGCAAACTATGAGAATTTATGTATGTAGTCGAGAAAAGGAATTCCCACCGTACCGTTGATTCTGCATCTTGACTCTGTATACCAAAACTGAGACCTGATATCGATGATGACAAGTCCCACTGTATCATCAATTCATCACCTGTTGAAAAATTCCATGCAGCTTTCCATTGTTCCAGCGATTCTTTGGGTATTGCTGTTCCTACCAGTTTCGCTGTACTAGAACAGCATCAAAATGTCTACAACTTGATCCCAAGAAACGCAATGAACGCACTTCTTAACAAAAAATTGTCTAAGATCTCTGTGTAAACAGTCAACAAAGCGCACGTAGATTGCTATATAAAACGTACCAGGGGCTCTACCAATGGAACCGGCAACATAAGACCAAGAACCTTCTCGAATCTCTATAATCCTATCCTCCCATTTCACAGCTGATGGTTTTTCTCCTCCTCTTCTCCAAAATCCTTCTCCCATCCTACAATTATTGCATTCCAATTTCATTCGATAAGTAAGAGGTACAATGTCTCTATAAAAGTCATAACTGTCAAAAGATTAAAATTGGTCCTTCCCATAAGGAAAAAGACAAGTAGATAGAACTTAACCTTATTCGGATCACAAAACACTCTTTCCCTGCATGATCAAGAACAGTGCGAGACAACCACCGGCCTTCTTGGGGACGATACTGGTTCATTCTCAGAATCACATCTGATATCATTGCCCCCGAATCATCTGTGACACGGTCTGGCACACATTTCAAAAGGTATGGTGCTTGAACAGGTGGAGTTATTGAAGCAACGATATCCACTTGTTGATATTCTTTCTCCAAAGTTAGAGACGGTGCTCTAAGTAAGTCATTCCAATGGGATGTAACAGTCTCTTGCACGCTAGTTCCTTTAAAACAGGAGCCACCTCGCCGGTGAAGCTCAAGTACGACTCCTTTGGTTCCAAATTCACAGTAGAGGTGCCAAGCTTTTTCCCACGTTGCATACGGAAAGTCAGAAATGGGTTTTTCAAGCTTTAACTCCCTGTGGCACCTCACCATCCGAAGACGAAGGATATTGCGCTTTGTATCCTCTTGCATTACCTTTGTTTTATCCCTAAGCATGACAAACACGCAGACCTACATTGAGGCATCAAGGCAACATCAGTATAATACACAACATTTAACCGGGAGCAAATAGCTTGTCTTAAAGGAAGCATGCAACTTTATGCCCTAGCGAAACAAGTTATCATGATCACATCGTATCATTAGCAGATTAGCAGAAAAACACGCTCTTGGTTTTCGCTGTTTCAAGTAATATTCTCTCTTTCATAACATTGTTAGTTGTGATCATCTTCTTTCCTTAAAAATGTAAATTCATCAACTGTATGTCCCACAGCGCCTTATCAGCGAGAACTTCTCTACACCTGGGATGCCACTGTCATGGTATTCAAGTCAATCACGCACTACCTTAACTTCCTTCCACATCAGTATGCCACTCGTCTCTTAATTTGGGTCTGCGGGGCATCTACTTCGCTTATTTTAGCTAGTGAATCTTTTAGTGGTCCAACCATCCAATAATTTCTTTGGCATAGGGTCAGTGAAGTTAGGTTTAAGAGAGCAACAGGCGGAAGAGAGAGTGTTAAACTGACCTCAAGTAAGAACCTGGGATGCATGGGCTTGTATTTGGTATTGACATCTGTATCAGATGCCTCCCAGTAAACAGGCGGCTTGAATGAGACACCCCCGTCCAATTTTAAAGCTATTTCTCCACCAGCTTTCTCATATGGTTGATCAAACGTCCTCTCCCAAAGCTTCCTGGTCTCTTCCACCTCTTTTTCCTTCACGGCGGACCACACAGTCACCACCTTCCCCAAATCACCCTCCATTCCTTTCAAATCCTCAGCATACACTGTTGGGTAACTCTGGTTCATACAAAAAAAAAAAAAAAAAAAGAAACAAAACAAAACAAAACAAGCAGCAATTC
>JADOBS010301277.1:0-11833 GCA_015708375.1 Cydonia oblonga
GCCCTAAACATAAAGTCTAAAACAAGTAAAGAATCATCCAACCTATCTCTTTGTGAAAGACATTCAACTAGTCTCCCAAAAGTTTTCCGCTTTGGTTTAAGCTTACTCTTTAACATGTCTAAGAACCATTCCATTCCCTCTGCAGCATCTCCTTGATCACACAATCCAATGATGATATTATCTTGAGTGCCGAATGTTGGTTCCAAACCTCTATTCTTCATATCATTCCACAAACTTTTTGCTTCTTGTACAGCTCCAACCTGACAAAGCCTTTCAATAAGTGGGGTGTAGGAGTAAGTTGATGGCTGTAAGCCTTGAGTCAGGAGCTCTTGGAATAAGTTCGTACTTTCTACTATCTTGCCTCCCTTACATAAACCTTGGATTAGAGTGTTGTATGTTATCAAATCACGAACAATACCCTTATGGGGCATTTCAGTGAACAATCCATATGCCTCATCGGTCATTCCATGTAAACATAGTCCTCTTATCATTGCGTTGTAACTGACTGTGGTTTCTTTATAACCTCTATCACACATCTCCTTGTACAAGATCTTGGCCTCTTCAAAACTACCAATCTTACAGAACCCCAGAATCATTGTATTGTATGTGTATTCATTTGGACGATATCCCTTCACAATCATCTCAAACCACAGCTTCCTAGCTTCCCCAATATAATCCATTGTGCAAAGACCACGAATCATGGTAGTATACATGACCATATCTGGGGCATAGCCTCTATCCTTAAGATCATTGAAAACCCGTAAACCCTCATACCCCTTTCCTTTCTTACACAGCCAATTGATTACCTCCTGATACGTATAATTATCTGGGTCACGGTTCTTTGCAATCATGATGTGGAGGAGTTCGGACACTCGAGTATAATTCTTCTCCTTACAAAACCCAGATATCAATTTATTGAAAGCAGCAGTTCCAGGGACTAGTCCATCTACCAAAACGTGCCGAAGAAGCTCGTATCCTTTTGAAACATTGTTATCAACACAGAATGCTTGAATGAGATACTCAACAGTCTCAACATCAACATCAGCTACAACACCACATTCTATCATTTCTTGATACAATTTCCAAATAATGTCAGTCCTCCCCACTTTAAGGCAACCCGACAAAGCCGCATTCCAAGTCATTATAGACGGGCACACTCCAGCCCCTTTCAACCTATAAAACACATCAACCGCCTCCTGAACATATCCACCCTCGCAAAGACACCCAATATAACTTTCTAATGAAACAGGATCAGGGCTAAAACCGGAATGTTCAAGAAACGATTTTGCAGCATTGCAGGCCTTAGCCTCGACGAGCGCAGTGAAAAGAGCATTACACGAGAGGGGGTCGGGCGAAAACCCATTCTGAGCGCTCAACCAGAAGAAAAACCGAAGCAAGAAAAGTACATTCCTTTGGTGCTTCAAAAGCTCAGTGAAAAATTGGGGATCAGTGAAATTAAAAGAAGGGTACTGGGATGGCAGAGTCTGCTCCCATCTGGGTTTTGTTCTAATGATCTTACAAATCTGTTGAGCAATTTCTGTAAAGTCGGAATCTTTGGTTTCGGTTGTGAGGTATCTGATTTGGGTATTTGGGTTTTGCCGGGCACGGTGGTTGTGGCGGAGGAAGATTAGGATTGACGACGGAGCTCTGGCCATGAACTATCAGCTCTGTCTTTCTCTCTCTAGCTATGATTTGAATACAAAACTCTGTGTTGATGTGGAAAATGAAGCTCCAAAATATTACACAAATGGCGGAGGAAAAAAAAAGGAGTTCGAGTGTGAAGTTTCACTTACTGGTAGATGGCTTTTGAAACAGGGCTATCCAGACTGCAGAAGAAATCCATGGCGGCTGTAAGCGAACCAACGAAGTTGGAAGAGGGGCTATTCTGAATCTATCGTCTCTCTCCCTCTCTACCGCCCAGGACGGTGGCTGAACGATACACCAATGTTTTTCGAGGGGTTTCTGTTTCGGTTTTGTTTTTGGACGATGGGTCGGCACTCGGCAGCTTTGCACTTTGCCATGAAACGGCAAGTCGTATTTGGGAATTGGGCACATGTCCATTTTTCATTTATTTTTGGACTATTTTTATTTTTTTTCAGTAAAAAAATATTTTTAACTTATATAGAAGGATTTCTTCCCATTTTTGGTAAAGTAAGTGAGTTATTATCTAAGATAATGAAACTCATCGCAATATCTTACATCACAAAAAAGAATTTAAATTTATCAAAACATGATTATTTAATAATAAGTGAATTATCTAAAACGACATTGAAGTGGTGAAATTCGTAGTGTAAATAACGAAGAGCATATACCGGTACAATTGCTAAATAAACGCTGGTGTTTGATGTGAAGCTAAATAGGAAGTTGGTGTCAGGTCAAAAGTTGACATCGAAATCACTAGTGTTAGCTTAACCATGTGTACATATAGGAGGATGTTGATACTTGTTTTGGCTATCCCCAATATAATCGTTGACATTCTGTTAATATTTCTACGCACTCGTGTTAACTTAATGTAATAATTAAAACTCTCATTCGATGTACACTTTATGAGAAAAACTTTAGTTTGGCACCTTAACCACGGATTTTACAAGGCACATGACACAAGCACTCAATCTCTCTTATATAGATTCAATTAACAATTGAACGAACCGTTTAACTTCAACTCCAAAGAGATTTACCAGCATCACAAAGTTAGTTCATGTTTTTTAATAAATAAAGAATATTGGGGGGTTGAAGATTTGAGTAAAATTAAACATGTTAGTTTTAATGTCAAATTTATCATTCATATAAATTGAGCATGTGATTTTTATAATTTATCTGAGCGTGAATTTGTCTTTTATTTTTTATGAAAAATAAAAACAAATGGATCTGGAAAAAAAATTACAAAGAGATCATGCAAATTCCCAAAAACAAAAAGATAAAATAATCGTATAAAAATAAAAAATTGGACGACGATGATGTCAGTGGATGCCCTAATGGGCTCTAAATTAAAATCGAATTAGGTCAAACCTTGAAATAAGGAGCACAAGAACGCCAGCAGAGCAGAGAGATCCGAAAACCCAATACACTTGACATTTCAATCATTTCACAAATTCGTCAGATTTCTGAAGGGCGCCCTCTGAATATTTCCCCAATCAATTTTCCCGCCAAAATACGCAAACGAAATCCCCCAAATGGCGTCTTGAGCTTCGAAATCATCGCTCTCCACTCGCAGTGTTGTTAATCCTCCGAAATGGGCATGGAATCCAGCTCCACCCACTTCACAAATATCCGAAGGTAATTTGGAACTTAAACCCTAAGTATGATTTTTCCCCAATTTGATTTATGTCCTACCCAATCAAGCTTAATTCTTTGTTATGCATTTTGTATTTGTGAAATGGGTGTTTTTGATTTTTCGTTGGGTATTTTTCTTTAGTTTTTTTTTAAGTGGATAATGCTGTGTTTGGTTGCTGAGAAATTGTTTTTATTGATTTGATAATTATGTTTTTATTTTATTATTTTGCTAATCAGTCTTCACATTCATGACCGCTGAGTTGCTGACCGTGTTAATTGATTAATTTTTGTATAAGTTTGCTTTTGAGGATCAGTTAATGATGCTTCAGATTGTTAATCAAGTTGTTGTGGCTAAGGTTGCAGTTTGTAGTGATATTTCATGTCGTTTTATTTTGTGAGACACGCAGCTTAGATACCGATTCTAAGGTTGAAGACAGTGGGAACAACTTAGTTATAGAGGCATATCCTTTAGGAATGATGCCTCCGATGAATGCTGTCGATGCAGAGGATGAAGGAGAGTCTGGAGTACTGGAACCATATGTGGGGTTAGAGTTTGATTCAGCAGATGTTGCCCGTGATTTTTACACTCTCTATGCAGCACGGATGGGGTTTAAAGTTCGAACTGGTCAGTTGTATCGCTCGAGAACAGATGGGTCAGTTTCTTCTCGAAGATTTGTGTGCTCCAAGGAAGGATTTCAGATTAGTTCACGGACAGGCTGTCCGGCATTAATAAGGGTGCAGAGACGCGATTCTGGGAAATGGGTTGTAGACCTTTTCCTGAAGGATCACAATCATGGTCTTGAATCATCTTCAGAGGAAAATCATACTCTAATTTTGCAGAAGAAGAGTTCCATGCCGACAAATACTGTTGTTGAAGTGTCTCATAGGCCAAAAGTCAAATTGATTAAGGCAATTGAGGATAAACCACATTGCCCATCTGGAGTTATAAGTGCCAAGCGCTTAAAACGGGGTGGAGAGGAAATGCGGTCAGAAATTGATCTATCTGCAGGTCTAGAGTTCAATTCAGCCAATGAAGCGTACCAATTTTATCATGCGTATGCTGAGAATACAGGATTTAGAATCAGGATTGGTCAATTGTTTCGTTCAAAGCTTGATGGGTCAATTACATCTCGGAGATTTGTGTGTTCAAAGGAAGGGTTTCAGCATCCATCAAGAGTTGGTTGTGGGGCATATATGAGGATTAAGAGACAAGATTCTGGAAGGTGGGTAGTGGACCGTTTTGATAAAAATCATAACCATGAGTTTGAGTCTCACCTGGAAGTTCAAAAGAAAAATCTATTTTCTTCAAAAAAGTTCATAGAAGAGGAGATTGGAGGGCTGGAAATTGAAGATATTGTTGACATAAACAGTGGAAACCTTGTCAAAAGACGAAGAGAAAATCACATTGGAAGCGATTGGTACAGTGTGCTGTTTGACTATTTTCAAACCAAACAGGCCGAAGATACAGGATTCTTCTATGCAGTAGAAGTTGATAATGGTAGTTGCATGAGTATTTTCTGGGCTGATGGGAGGTCTAGGTTTTCATGCAGCCAGTTTGGGGATGCCATTATTTTCGACACCTCATATCGGAAAAGTATTTATCTGGTGCCATTTGCCACTTTCATTGGAATCAACCACCACAAGCAACCAGTGCTTCTTGGTTGTGCCCTAGTTGCTGATGAATCTGAGAAATCTTTTACTTGGTTGTTTCAAACATGGCTTAGGGCAATGTCAGGGCGTCGTCCTCTGTCAATAATAGCTGACCAAGATGATATGATCCAGCAAGCCATCATGCAAGTGTTTCCAGGAACCCATCATCGTTTCTCATTGTGGCAGATCAAGGCAAAAGAAAGTGAGCATCTAAGTGTAATGAATAGTTCTTTTAAATATGAATATGAAAAGTGCATTTATCAGTGTCAAACAGCCGATGAATTTGAAACCGCATGGAATGCACTCCTCAGCAGGTATGGGTTGAAGGATAACGCTTGGCTGAAAGCAATGTATGAAAAGCGCAGGAGTTGGGTTCCGTTATACGTACGAGCTACATTCTTTGCTGGCATCCCCTTCAATGAAAGTATAGAATCATTCTTTGGTGCACGCTTCAATGCCCAAACTTCACTTAAGGAGTTTGTTTCACAATATGAAAGAGGCCTCGAGAGACGGCGTGAAGAAGAAATAAAAGAGGATTTTAACTCTTTTAACTTGAAAGCCTACTTGCAGACAAAAGAACCATTAGAAGAACAATGTAGAAGACTTTATACACTGAACACATTCCGGGTATTTCAGAAAGAACTTCTACAATCCTATAGTTATCTAGGATTTAAGATTTATGATGAAGGGGCTATCATCAGGTATTTGGTCCGCAAGTGCGGGAATGACGATGAGAAATGTGTAGTCACTGTTGGTGCATCCATTCCCGAAGTGAGCTGTAGCTGTCGAATGTTTGAATTTGAAGGTATATTATGTAGGCATGTGTTGAGAGTTTTCCAAATCTTGGACATAAAGGAAGTCCCCCCCTGCTATATCTTACGCCGTTGGACTAGAAATGCAGAATATGGTATTCCTTGTGAATCTGAATTGGGTGGAAATCCTCACGAACTGAAGACCTTGATGGTGTGGAGTTTGAGAGAAGCAGCGTGTAAATACATAGAGGCTGGGGCAGCATCTCTCGAAAAGCACAAGCTCGCCTATGAAATTATGCGAGAGGGTGGACGGAAACTTTGTTGGCAGAGGTAAGCGTGTGGGGAAACTTTGTTGGCAGAAGTCAGTCATCTCGGTTTATCTGTATGGATAGATTTTGAAGTTTTTGAGCTGCATAAGTGGCTAGTCCTTGATTTGCCTTGGATAATTTGCTGTTGGTGCGTGGATCAGAGTCATGTAAATATTTTATTCCCAGTTAATGTAATGCCACGGGAGACTTGACTTCCACTGTATTTGCTGTCAATTCCGTTGGTTACCTCCGTGGTTGGTGATATATTTGTTTGCTGTAATTGAAACTTCACTGGGAATGTATGAAAGTCTAATGTCAATTCAGGCTTATTTTTTTGCTATTTCCCCTGTAATTTGACTTCAATCTCTCTTTACCCGCTGAATCAAATTTTGCAACTTAACCCCTTGAAACTCGATTTTCATTCCACAATGTCTAAACTCCGTCTACTCTCTGACTTATGCTGACATGGCAAACAAATTGCTTATTCCTAAATGTATATTATTGTATCAAAATCGATCATTATATATTCCCCAATTTATCCTGAAATAAAAGCGTCCCCAGTTTATGTTGTAGTCATGCGTGTAAAGAAACCACGCTTTGAAATTAAACAAATCATCTTCTCCGAACACATGGTCTTAAAACTTGGAAGCACAACAAATGGATTCAATCTCTTCGATTCAATTCACCAGAGTCTGTGTCTATTTGTTTGTCCTCACAATAAATTTTGTTAGATGTACGATATTCATTGATACAAAAAGAACTACGTACAGATTTGAGATTTGAGATTTGAGAATGGAGTACACAATAATGAGCCTCGATAAAAACCCCTGCACAAGCAACTTAAAAAGTCAACTATCCTCAATGAAAATACAATCAATTAGCAAATTAAAATCAAATGGAGCTATCCTCGCCCAAAATGTCTGTGGCCAGATCCGGTGGTTCCTTGAACCAAGACACCTCCTGTTCCCGCCCAATTCCTGCACGAGCAAGAGCCTGTGTGCAACCTGGTTTGCCTCCCTACGAACGTGGTTAAATTTTGGCTGGGAGAACGCTTGAAGAAAAGCTCGAATATCATTGTCATCTTCTTGACGATTCATAGCAGCAAGTGTAATAAGAGAGTCCCCTTCAAACACCACCTGCATATAACTCTTGAACCAATAAGACAGCCCTCCATGCAGCAAGTAGCTCACTCCCGTCCACACCACGTCGTCACAACTAATTAACACCGGCTTACCGCATCTGCCTAGGATTCCTTAATAATCAACCATAACCAATGCAGAAAACACTCGAGTCCGTATTATTAACACTGCCACTACCGCATCTGACCGTATAAAAGAGTCTGGACCGTTTTATTAGTTCGGCGACTGTTTTATACATAAGCGCACAGCGCACTAAACATCCGAGTCCGTATTATTAATCCTATCAAATTCCTTATAGGAGCTGCCAAATGAGGCCTTCTTTCAGTATCCCCTAATTAGGATTTCTTTCCTCTTTGACCTCCAATCCGACAATGCAATCCTAACAATAAACATAAAATAAATCACAAGATAATCAAAAGTAATAAATATCGTAAGAAAATTGTATTCGCACGCTTGTTAAAAACACGCATATTTACGCACAAGTGTTAATAATTAGGTTACCTTTTTTTAGTGAAAAATTTGGTTACCTTTTACCGCAAGAAATTATGATGCCTATATAAACGCATATCTCATGATCGTACTTTCATCTTTTATCGTAGGAAAATTTGAGATTAGTTACAATTCTTATGGCCCCAACTTCGCGCACGTTAGTGAAAGTTGTGGCTGTGCTCGTTTTCATCACCACAGTTCAGTCACAGAGGCTGCCGCAGTCGTCCTTGCTAAAGGCGGAGCCGTGCTAGTCCCTGGCAGAGGCGGCAGTGGAGTTGGTGGTCGTGGTGGCAGTGGAGGTGGTGGCGGTAGCGGCTATGGAGGTGGTGGTCGTAGTGGTAGTGGAGTCGTAGTCCCAGGAGGTGGTGGTAGTTCTGGCGGCAGCAGTGGACATAGCGGCAGTCCAAATAGCACGCCGCGTAGCTCATCTAATAAGAATGCCTGGGTGCCTGCGTATGGTATTAGTAATACGATCGTTTGGTACACAGTGTTTCATTACTTGCCGTATGCCATGGGGCGGTGGTAAAAAAAAAATGACGGCTTAATTTTGTGTTTTTTACTTTAATGCAAGTATCGGTCATATGGTAGTTAAATTACAAATACCCCTTCTAGTAAAAATAGAAAGATTTGGAACCTAGCTACTAATGTTATTTAACTGAAATTTATTGGTTTTCAATTTTGATCGAAGTCTTTGGCTTTTAATATTAATGTATTTTCATATTAGTTTTTTTTTTTTTAAAAAAAAAACTTAAAATTGGAGTTTGTAGTTGTGTATATTTATGATATTTTAAATAAAATTCATAATTCATGTCCCCATATCTTGCGGAACAAGAATGGTCAATCTCAACGAAATCGTTCGGTCCATGACCAGACTTTTGAAGTAACCGATCTGCTTTCCCTGGAAAATCATGATTCCATGCCCGCACAACGCTATACTTTATTGCAAGGAAGTCGAAAACAGGATTTCAACCAACACAGGCTCAGGAAGATTTGGCTCTATTCTATTGAGATGTGGTGTTATTAATACCAAGGTATAATAAATTAAAGATTAATAATATCACGTAACGATATAATGGTCATACTGAAATAGATTTTTAGAAAAGAACAAAGTAGAAAGACAGTTATCGATATTGCATTATGAAACAAGGAAAAATGAATCTGCGGACCCTTCAAACCTTAATACATCATTGTTATTATATAGATGGACAAAAGCATAGCTGGACAGAGGGATCAAATTCTCCTTTCCACTTCAAACAGCTCCAATTCTCCTTTCCACCCATTCCTTCACTAAATCATAATATCGAACACCTCGATCCCTCAGATCATCCTTTCCAGCAACACACACAAGAAGTTCAGAGCACCCTAGTCCAGTAAGGCTCGGTGCACCCTCACCCTCTGGATTCACCATTGGATTATCAATCCCTCCAGGAACTGATGGATAAACAAAGTCCCAAGCTATAGAATGATGATGTTTCTCAAACTCTTCCCCTTTAGGTTCTGACCCAATTGGCTTGGAACCCTAAAAATAAGGACAGGACAGAAAAGCCCCCAAAATTTTCACACCACCAACTCCTTCCTTCATAGCCAGGTTATGTGTAATATTTCCACCTGCACTATCACCACCAATGTGAAGTCTACCAAAATCTCCATACCTGACTAACCATGGCTCTCTGTTACTGCTAAGTCTTTGTTGCTTGAGTGAGAAGCAACCCATTGAAGAGCGGCCCAGCAGTCTTCATAAGCAGTAGGCAGTGGGTTTTCTGTGGCAAGTCTGTACTCAACAGAGACAGCTACAACTTTGGCTTCTGAGACCAACCGGTTGAGATAACGTTGATTAATTCATGAGAAGGCAGATTCCATGCAAAAGGCACCACCGTGGAAGTAAACCAAGATGGGGAGCTTTTGGGTATGGTTTTGAGGGAGATTTGGGAGGAAAACGCGAGCCGAGATTTGGGGGGTTTTATGAGATTGTGATGTCTTTGGAGGAGACACCACTTTCTGGATCTTGATCAGGAGATGGCGGGACATATGAAGGATATGGAAGTGGAGTGCGCTCCACAGTGCCATCTTCGAAGATTCTGATGAAAGGAACGGACTTAAAGGCTAATTCTTTAGTGATGGAAGCCATTAGATAAGATGGATAGATATGAAGAAGTGTGAAACTTGATGGTGCGAAGGTGCCTACTAATTGAGGGAGCGTTTTCAATTAACTCATTAGAAAACAAATCAAGAGGGGTGCCATCTGGCACTCTCACCCTTTGAAACTTTTTGCATTTTGTATTAGGGAAGTTTTGTGAAGCTATTGCACCATTTTGTTAAACACTGGATGGCTTTTTCGTGCATGTGGTGAATTTGCAATTTTCTTCCTTTTCCAGTTTATTGACTCCACAACAATAAATAACTTGGTTTCGAAAATCGTTTATTGGATTGTGCAGGTTGTTGTGTGCATTGTGCTCTAAAACAGCAAATTATATGCACCCACAATTTGAATTAAGCAAACTAAAATATGCACATTTATTGGATCGTAATTATGTGTCTAGTGTGAATAGATCGGTGCTAAGGTTTGGTCGTGCACGTTCGCATGAGCTGATTTTGATCATTGAAGCACATGGAGCTCATGAAGTACCAATGACTCGAATCAAATTATGTAGGAATGAAAGGAGAGCGTTGATGGTGAAGTGCAAGGAGATAGCGGAAGTCATACTCACCTGGTGTGATTAATTTTGTTTTTTTACTAGAACTTAAATGTAACTTAGGTTTCAGGTTTGTTTATCTCGCTCTCATGTTGGAAGGTTCAGTTTGAAACCCTCCAGAAACTGAATCGGCTATAAAAATCTCTTCTTTCTTTTAAACCAAGTAACCTTGAACCAAAGCTTTCATCGTTGCACTCCTCCTCATTATTAGTCTTCTTACCATACACCACTTTAAATGATTACTTCCCCTTAGTAGATTAAAAGGTAACATTTTTCTTGTCAAACTTAATGTTCTAGACATACGGATATTTTGTACCTAGACTATACATCTAAATCTATTCAGAAATCGCAACTAGTTGATTGCTCTAGTAATCTTTTGCGTCTCAGTTTTAAATCCTCTTCCTCTTTTTTGGTGTATAATATGGCTTGTAATAAAAAAAATGATAAATTACATAAAACTACCTCAACTATTGGGTCATTAACAGTTTTATACCTTGTTTTTAAAAAGTTTCAATGTCATACCGTATCTTCGAATATGTTGTAATGTCATACCTTCCGTCAGTTGTCTGTCAATTCCTTTGTTTAATGCTAACGTGGCTTGTGACGTGACACACTTTATATTAAAAAACCAATAAAATATTATTAAAAACTAAAAAAAAAAATCATTTATTTATTTATTTATTTTTTCCCTTCTTCTTCTTCTTTTCTAGGTTGCAGGGGGTTGAAGGGGGAACTAGGGGTGGGCACGGGCTGGACCGAGCCTAAATTTGAAGGGACCGGACCTGACCCGCTTTAAAATGGAATGGACTGGGACGGGCCGGGAAACCCAGATTCCCAGCGACATCAAGAAGTCGAATCATAAAACCACCATGACTGAAAGCCACTGCAAACTTGATGCTCTCAAGCTTTGATGATCTTCACCACTTTGACATGCAAGCTTACATACTTTATGAACCAGAGTCTCAGTCAATTCAATGATTGCATCAATAAATAAAACAAGAGGTTAATCAATTAGTTTTGTGCAGAAAGGGGGAGATGAACGGGAAAGAGATATGAAGAAGGGGGAGAGACCGAGAGAGAAGGGCATGGGGTTCTGGAGTGAAGGGGGAGACGGATGGGAGGGAAGAAGGTGGGTGGGTCCCCTCTTCCTTTTTATAAAAATATTTAAATAATTGTATTTTAGTTTTTAATAATATTTTATTAGTTTTTTTTTAATATAAAGTGTGTCACGTCACAAGCCACGTCAGCATTTAACAGAGGAATTGATAGAAAACTGACGGAAAGTATGACATTGCAACAAATTCGAAGATACGGTATGACATTGAAACTTTTTAAAGACGAGGTATGAAACTATTAATGACTCAATATTTGAGGTAATTTTATGTAATTTACCCATAAACAAACCTCATCAGAAACCAGCTTAACCACCAACAGTATAGATTAGTATTGCAAAGAGGGAAGATGAAGGGAGCCAAACAGAAGATTGTGATATCCATATAAAGGGGGGGGGGGGAAGACGAACTTGGGAA
>JADOBS010301278.1:0-11838 GCA_015708375.1 Cydonia oblonga
AAAAATACTCCACTACAATAATATTCCCTAAATATATATATATATATATATATATATATATATATAATACGAGTTGATCAGTATCCGATATAGTCATGATAACAGTTACACCTAATAATACTCCACTACAATAATATTCCCTAAACTTATCTTTAAAAATTCTCTTTCGTTTTATTTGACAGGGACACTATTCTCGGACAAAGTCTTCTAACAAGTGGAGACTAATGTTATAAAATTAAATGGCCATTGAAAATTAATTATTTCTCAAATATGACCAATATTTTTATAGAATTAAATTTAGGTTTAAATGTCAAAATAGTCGATGTGTTTACTTTCGTTAGCAAATCCTAAACTATCCGTTAAAGAACCATTAAAATTGACATGTGCCTTGGATGTGAGAGGACATAAATGTAACTTCCCTGTAAATCACTAAAACCAATCAATATCAAATGATCGACGATGACCATCTCACATGCAAGGCACATGTCAATTTTAACGATTTTTTAACGGAATGTCTAGAATCGGCTAATAGAGATAAACACCAGGACCAATTTGACCAAATTAAAAAAATGGACACCAAATTGACTGATAGAGTAATGTAACGACCCATCCCTAATTTTAAGTTTTATAAATTTTAAATTAGTGATTTTATGCCCCTTGAGGCAAAGATTTTGACATTCGTTGACCCTTGGTTAGAGAGACGTAGGACTCATTCTTTTAGCGTATTTGTGTAGTACTCAACGATACGAACACGTGGGCACAAGCAGATTTGAAATTGGAGCAAAAACAGGGATATTATGGAATTCGAAATGTAAGGGTATTTTGGTAAGTTCACAAATGGAGATATTTCTCCACTTTGGACTACCACATGATTGACACGTGGCACCACCCCATTTCTAGTGCCATTTTTCTTTTCCTTCCCATGATCTCTCCTTCGAGAACTCTCTCATCTCTCCTCGCATCACTCATCATTGACATGGCATATACTTGGTTTTCACTATTCTTGAGTATGATTTCTATATACGTATGTATTATTATTTTCTGGGAAATTATACGGATTTTATGGTGAGGGGTTATTACTTTTGGAAAGAGAAGTGGTTTTCAAAAGCTTTATTTTTGCCCACTCACGTTTTTTGTTTTTCGCCCCTCCAGGCTTTACTGCTGAGTGATCATATCGACAAGGATTCTTGGCGAATTTCAGCGTAGATGGCTACCTCTGAGGGTATAATCCTTATACAATCTAATGTACTTTACTTATGCTCTAACGTCATCTATGAGATGGGTTCATTCCTGCTCACTAGTGCACTCTGCATTTAGGCACATTTAGGTTTTAAATTTGTTCACATTTTCCACATTACTACACTTTACGAAGTCCTAGTGGACATTCGGGGTCGAGGTGTGTTAGTTTGGTATCAGAGCATAAGTTGGGCAGTATTGCATCCATCACACGCGTGATTAAAGCATTCTAGGTTTTTAGCCTAATTTTCAAATCTTGCCACCTCATCGACTACGAAAAATGTGTTAGTTTTTCCTAAGTTTTGGGCAGTTTTGCCGACTTGTCGACATTTTAGAAGATCATTTTGGAGAGCGTCTCTAAATTATAAGCAAAGAACTTTCCTGCCAAGGAAAGATGTAGTTTTGAGACTGGTTGATGGCCCTAATGCAGGGTTAAGGTATCAATATTGGTGTATCGCCAGAGATTTATAGATCAATCCCATCACTACTATTTAGCCATCATTATTAAACCTTTTGAGGTCGGGAAAATCATAAATAGTTTTGGTTCCTTGGCAATGTCTATTATATTACCACCCATTAGAATTCTTATGAAGTCTACTGTCGTCAAGACCCCAAGAATGTCTCTAGGGCAATGCGGTGCTACAAAGGTAACACTTGATGGAAGAACATCTTGGGACAATCATTTTTGGTCCTTGATAACACTAATATTTTCAAACGTACTAGTGATTATTCCAGATCTTCAGGAGGAAGATTGACTCCCATTTAAGTCCGTTCTAAAGTAAATTGTTAGAAAATTCTTTCTCTGGCCTTAGGACATCCCAGCCAACGCTAGTTTCCGAGTTTTCTTTTAGTGTTGTACTCATTATTTTGATGAGTATAGGCACATGTGTGCAAGTTTTACACCTACTGTTAGTAGAAATCCCCGTAGTAGAAAGTATTTTTTTTCCTTAGAATTAATAAACCAACCCACATGACCAATTCCTTGCCAATCATTCAAAACCATTCACACGAGCGGGCTCTAACCTATAATCGGCTTATGGTGGCGCTACTGATTGGCGACACTGTCTAATATCCCGAAACTATTAACCAATATTCAGGCGGTATGATTTCTGATACCTAGTATCTGGAAGTGATACCTTTATGCCAGGACGCCGATTTATAGTTTCAGGGTAGTGAACAATTTTAAAATTACCGTATTTGCAATAATTAGCGGTGCAACTGATAGGCTAATTAACAGTGACTACTTGAGCCGGAGAAACTAAATCGTGGAACCTTAGTAGCAGACCTTGAATTAAGATAGTAAATTCACGGTTAAGTTAACCATACTACCTATTTAGGTAATCAAAATTTCTTTGATTAGCCACCTTTCGATCACTTCCCCAAGGGGACGGTGGAATCGAACTACAAAATGACATCTCACTACTAGAATGTTTGAGTGTCGAGAAAATTATGAAGACCTTTTAGTTCGTGTCGTAGAGTTGGTTAGTAGTTTAGCACATTTCGAAGAGGTATGCCTTTGACATCTTTTCTTGAAATTCTACTTGGGATGCCACCGAATGCGAGAATTAGAATACACCAGTGATTCACCTTGTTAACACCACATTTACTCTCCCTATTTCTTATCGAACAACTCTTACATCAGTTTTCCTTTTGACTTTTCAATCGAGTCCTACGTCATTGAGATAACTTAGTCACTAAACCTTACCGATTAGGGAATTACCCAATCAAACATTTTATCTAGGGAACTTCAAACCTATTCGCGAGGGCGAAAGACTAAACTCTAGGTTTGTACCTAGGTTTTAGCAACTCGATCGGTTTAACCCTACTTCAAACTGATGGCTTAGTTAACCAACCTTTGTAACCCGAGTTTGCTTCCATGGTCAACCTAATTCATGGTGGTCTTATCAACGACCTCCTTATCTACCTCGTCAATGAAACCAAATTCTTTAAGCTCTGTTAGTCAGCTTTATACCAGAATTTTCGACTGTAAACTTTGACTAATTTGATACTCTTCTAGGGACATGTGACCCAGGTGAACGAGATCTTTTTCTTTTTCCCAAAAGGTTGTAGAGAAAGAAAGGGAAATTCTCACAAAGTATTGTGGAATTTTGAAATATCTATGGTGTTGTTGATTTTATCGACAATTGGTTAGAGATTTTTCGATTATAGTATCCTTCTTCACTTTTCAGCCGAGGAAAGTTAGCTTAGTTTGGAAGGTTGGATGAATAAAGTTTCTGACAACCAAACTGTTGTGTCACCTCACCATCACTTTACACTTTTCAATGAGGTTGATCAGTTTGGAAATCCATGATGATGCGTCATTTGGATGTTTCGATTGTGTAGAGGTAGCCTGACAGATTATCACCTATATTTCCAATGTGTAGAACCATTTGGAATGAGCCATCTTATCCATGACTTAGAGTTAACAATTACCATCTTTACTTGAAATCAAATGGCATTTCTCTGTGGAGAACGTGTCCAAAATCCTTATCAATCTTATAATTTCTTAAGTATACTTACTTTTGGAATGAGCTAAGTTTCTGATAGTGGCAGTAAAAGGACTAAATCAACATTTACGAGTGCATTATCGTGTACCAGTCCGATTAAACAAAAAGGACATATCTACCCTTGAACACTTTCAGCTTTTCCTATTCTATTTCATTTGGAAAATACGAGTATCGATATGGCATTATCTTTAACCCATCAAGAAATAGTTCAAATGGTTATAACCACTTTCGTTGTATGAATGGAGTTGGGAAGTATCATTATACACTCTCAGTACGAGGTATTTTGTATGTGTAAAGAATGTGAAAATCAATAATCATGATGTTGAACCAATGCTACGCTCATGTGGTGTTTCAATTGGTGGTAGCTTTACTTAAGTGGAAAGCAGTATTCTTCCAGCCTTAAAGCTTAAAGTATTGGCGATGATTTCTTTCCTTAAAATGGGCATTGAAATTTCAACAACAAGACACTTGTGAAGACAACTAAGATAGAAGTGGGATATTGTTAACTTCCTCGTTTGTGATATGATCAAATGTGGAGATAGGAAAGAAATTAAAATTAAGGCTCCACTTGAGGTGTTTGAAGAGAATTCTCAGTCTTGGTTAGAGTAGAAAGGATGTTTGAGAAGAAAAAAAATACAAACTTCCTGGGCATCCATAGTTTCTTCTCGATTTGCTTTCAGAGGAGGATGGCATTATGAGATAGCTGCTTCTGGACTTCTATGCTAGTTTATGCAAACAGAAATCAGACCAGATTATTATCTTGATATATTTATATTTCATCCTGTTACACGTTGCACTTCCAAGCTTTGGGAAGTCTTTCCCAGGGCTATGAGTACTAGACTTTGTCTAGTATCACATTACCACCCTGGGACTAAGGATTTGTTTGAAACGAGTTACTCAGACCTTAGTGGACATGTAGCCATTTGCTCGTCCCACAATTAGTATGGTTGTAACATAACATTATCTCTATTTTAGTTGCTTGTAACTATGGTTACAACTTTGGTTTAGCTATGGTACCATTGGAGTCGACATATAGATATTTTACGCTCGGTGCGTGATTGGTAGACGCTTACTCTTGTTATAGTTATGTGTAACTGCGGTTAAATTCCTGGCTATAGGCATGGCATCATTCGAGATATGGTATAAATATTTATGCATAGTATGTGATTTACAGAAGAGTATTGTGATCAGGTACTTGAATAATCGAGATTATGACATGGAGATTTTATAATATTGACAATGTTGCCTGAGGAGGTAGTGCGTGAGCACGATCAAGGCTTTGTTCAGGCGATGTAGGTGTATTTCCCAATGAGGGGCAAGATGGTAATATTGCACCCTCGGGAATTCCTTACTTGCTTGTCGAGACGACAGTGAGTTATGGTATTGTGGGTTGCAGATTGTAATATCAATAACTTATTGTGGGTTCGTTAAGTAAGTGGGCAACTAGATCCGTTTATGAGAGCATAGGTGAAATCTTTCTATGTTCAATTTTTTTTTTTATTTTAGTACAATTACTTTAACTCTATGTTATTATTTATATATACGTAACTTGACATTATGTTTTTTTTCATATCTGTTTTTGGGACTTGATGTTTACGTAAAGGATTTTATATTGAAATATTGTACTGAAGGAGAAGGAAAGTTTGAGCTTGGAGGCATGAAAGAGGAATCACTGCACTCTGATCGCGATGGGATGGCATTCTCTTTTATGCAGCTGCTCTAACTTAATATCTCCTTCGCGTATTTATTTTTCTATTGTCTTTTCTCTACTTTTGTCTAGCAAATGGTTTAGAATTTTGGGGACGAAATTTTTTAAGGTAGATAAATTGTAACGACCCGTCCCTAATTTTAAGTTTTATAAATTATAAATTAATGATTTTACGAAAATGCCCCTTGAGGCAAAGATTTTGACCTTCGTTGACCCTTGGTTAGAGAGACGTAGAACTCATTCTTTTAGCGTATTTGTGTAGTACTCAACGATACAAACACGTGGACACAAGCAGATTTGAAATTGGAGCAAAAACATGGATATTATGGAATTCTAAATGTAAGGGTATTTTGGTAAGTTCACAAATGGAGATATTTCTCCACTTTGGACCACCACATGACTGACACGTGGCACCACCCCATTTCTGGTGCCCTTTTTGTTTTCCCTCCCGTGATCTCTCATTCGAGAACTCTCTCATCTCTCTTCACATCACTCATCCTTTCTCCTACTCGAACTCTCTTGCTGCAACCACTACATAGACTCAGTCATCTAACCATCGTGATCATCACCACCATTTCATGGTGGAAAAACGTACAACCACCATCATTCGCACGACGGACCACCATCACCACCCTCACTTGCCATTTTTCACTGCAACTTTCCTCTATACAACTAAGGTAAGTTTGGAAACCCCCAACCTCAAATCTTCCTTGTTTTGATCCCATGGTGATGTTTCTAATCCTAAATAGGAGGTTTATGGGTGATTTGATGCAGATCGCATCTTGGGGTAAAATCCAGATTTCTGGAAAATGAACCGTGGCCGTCGAGCCACTTTCAGATCATTTTTCAGGCCGTTGCAGACCACGATTTGTCCCCATGATGGTATGATTATACTCTCCTCATTACAAGTTTCAAATACATTGGTAGAACACAAGAAATGGTTAAGTATCGAACTAGAAACTAGCTAGGAAAGTTGAGAAAAAATTTCAGTTTCTGGAAATCTTGGACCCGTGCCATTTGGCCACTTTCAAACCACTTTTCCGACGAACTCTGTCCATGACACGACCCTAAATGGGTATAGATCTATTCCCTGCATTCCTAAATTTACTTACGTTTTTTAATCACGAATTTTGGTTGAGAATCGAGCTTGAAATGAGCTCTGGAAGTCATACGTTTCAACCTGCAAAAAAGCAAGTTATCTAGGAGGAAAAAGAAGCAAAAAAAAAAAAAAAAAAATCCAAACCCAAGGTCCTTATATGAATTCACGATCCAACCGTTGGATCGTCACCAAACCTTAATACATATTACTACGTAATATTTGACGACTATAGGAACTTACAGATCGGGAATCTGACATACATATCTTTCTTAATTGGATTTGTAAGTTGACAAAATAAAATGTTAACCGCCACTTGAATTTGTAATTGGCGGAGATCCAACCGTTGGATTGTAATGAAACTTTAGGATGTTGTTCTAGAAACATAATGTGGATCTTTGCAAGTAAGGGATCAGAAATCAGTGATGAGGATCTTCTGGATTGAATTACGTAGGGATGTGTTTTATGTAAGTTACATATTCTATCGATAAGATTTATGAGACATGATTTGATAATTGTTCTAGGCGCCGATCGTTCGTGAAGCCTTGATGTGTGTGCTAGAGAGTTGTGCGGAATCTAGGTCAGTGGGCTTTTGGTTTTATATATATATATATATGTTTATACGCTTTCCCAGAAAACTGTTTAAATGAATTTACGTTTTAAATGTCATATCAAATGCATCACATTTTAATTTATAGTATAGATATGCATAATGTTGCATGACATTGCAGATGCTCAGGTAAGTTCCAGGTGAGTATAGGTTGATGATAGAGAGTACAGTGTATATGATTTTGATTAGATACATTTAATACTCATTATCCTGCACCCTGGTGTTAGTGCTCCGCCCGAGGCCAGGGCTTAGCCTTCACATGATCGTTCACCT
Organism: Cydonia oblonga; assembly: GCA_015708375.1. Classification (NCBI taxonomy): domain Eukaryota; kingdom Viridiplantae; phylum Streptophyta; class Magnoliopsida; order Rosales; family Rosaceae; genus Cydonia; species Cydonia oblonga. The sequence goes on from JADOBS010301278.1 coordinate 7,431, forward strand.
CCCGCACCACACGCTCACCTTGGATCCAAGGCAGGTGCTAGCCTGTCGTACAGGCCATATTAGGTGGTTCCGACTCGTAGGTGACTTGCGATACTTCACACAACCTTCACGTGATCGTTGCACTTGAGCGTACCTATTTACACCTAGCCTGTCGTACATACCACATTAGGTGGTTCTGACTCGTGTGCAGGAATAGATTTATGAGCTATAGATTTAGCCATATAGGTCACGTTGGGTGACTCCGACTGACATATCATTTTACATTGAGTTATTTCACCTGGCTTACATATTTATTACTGAGATACTTGACATGGCATATACTTGGTTTTCACTATTCTTGAGTATGATTTCTATATATATATATGTATTATTATTTTTTGGGAAATTATACGGGTTTTACGGTTATTACTTTTGGAAAGAGAAGTGGTTTTCAAAAGCTTTGTTTTTGCCCATTCACGTTTTCAGTTTTTCGTCCCTCCAGGCTTTAACTGCTGAGCGATCGTATCGACGAGGATTATTGGCAAATCTCAGCGTAGATGGACACCTCTGATGGTATAATCCTTATACACTCTACTGTACTTTACTTATGCTCTGACGTCATGTGTGAGATGGGTTCATTCCCGCTCGCTAGCGCACTCTGTATTTAGGCACATTTAGGTTTTAAATTTATTCACATTTTCCACATCACTACACTTTATGGTTTCATCACCTTCCAGGTGTCGGCCATCACTGCCTGATTCGAAGTCCTAGTGGACATTTCGAGTCGGAGTGTGTCGGTAAAACTTACGGATCATTTTGATATTTAACCCTTAAATTTATCTAATTAACCAAGGAAGCTGATTTTCACATTTCATTTAGTCTCTCACACACCCTTTGTTTTATTAACGTAAAGGAAAACAACGGATAAATTTAAGTAAGGGTATGACAAAGGAGAAAAAAATGTGTCCGTTTATCATTTCACTTAATCAATTGAGATAAGATATACATTCAGATTTTTTTTTTTCACATTAAAAAAGAAACACCACTAAACTAAAATAATCATTGTCGACTGCAGTAACTAACTTTCGACAAATAAAATACAAAACCAACATATACTATAGTAATTGGCGACTTTCACTAAGTTGTCATGGTAACTAAACATAATACAACATATTATTTTCTCAAAAATGAATAATACAAAATGTTTCAACATATTAAATTAGGCCTTTTTTTTTGTGCACATGTGGTGTTATTGTACTTTCAATATGACCCTCATGGTAAAAAAAATGGAAAAATTAGAATCCTATGCATTTTTCTAATATTCTTTAAATGAAACATTGGTTCTATTTTGAAATTTGATTAGGACGCCTAAACAATAGCCATGTCAGCATTTTTATATTTATTTATATTACATGTAATTATTGTATTTTTTTAATTTAAAATGTTAAATATTAAATTCCATATATATCATTTTAGGTTGATATATTTTTGTATGTGGCCTTTTTTTTAGGAAGCTAGTTTCTTCTCTCACGTTTGAGCCGTATGGTTTTTTCTCCCACATTAGAATTCCTCATTTTTGAATTTTGAATGGATTTATCCATTTCAATTAGTGGTTGTTTTCACTATTCTATATTGATATCATGTAAGATAATTAGACGTATTCTCTATTTTCGGAGGCTTGAAGCTGGTACATTCAGATAATATATTTAAACGTACCGAATACATACCAAGAAGATATATAAAGTAACGTACCAAATATGTTTTTTTTAAAAATAAATATAAACGTACCAAAATAATATATAAATGTACCAAATACATACAAAAAGAAATATGAACGTACCAAATATTAATATGTACCAAGAAGATATATAAAGTAACGTACCAAATATGTAGCAAGGAGAAATATATGTTTAATCAAGAGAAAATATATATAGCAAATACCAAAATGTACATTAAATAACGTTCCAAAGCACAAGGCAACGTGTACCTATATTCTGTGCTCATGATTAAGCAATAGTTGAATTGCAGCTATAAATTAAGAGTTAGAAGAGGAGTGGAAGACCTTTTTTTTCATAAGAAAAACAAAATCATGCACGAGGGACATAAGTTGTCATGGAGGTGGAAAAAAATTTCTGGTAGGAAATAATTATGATTAATATATATTATGAAATTCAAATGCTTCTTATCTGCATGGAGGATATGTATTATGCAATATTCGTTTTGATTCAAACTCTGAGATATAAGTTAGACAAGAATTTAGGAAACCTTTTTTTTTGTTATCGTGAAGAATTTAAGATTCTGGGCATCAGTGTTTTGCTTTGATAAAATCTATGGCAAGTTTTGTAATTTAAGTACTATAAAATGAGCAAATAAAAATCATGGCACCAAAATTGTAGAAAAATGTTTAATCAAATTTCTAAAGTGAACAGATGTTTAGTCTAAAAAAATTAAAAAAACAGGCGCCTATATCTAAACGCCCCAAAAAAAATTGTTAATAAAACCCTCGTGATGAGCTCTGTTAACAATTGAGGTCCACATCTTAACTTCCGTTAAATAAAGAGGATAAAGTCATCCCTTCAAAATCAGAAAGAAACCTAACAGCTAGAGCATCTTTATATTTTTTTAACAAGCGATATTATCTACACGGATGGGGGAATGGGCTAAGACTCACGATGGACTAGCAATTATGTGGTTCAAATTTACCTTTGACGAGAATCAAATATAAAACCTCCCATTTATAAGCGAAGAGAAATACCAGTAAAATCGTAGCACTGAGCGGCACTTGAGCATCTTTATCTTGTTTTTGCACATCCACTAACCCGCGACAAATGGATGAAAGGAAGTCTCCAATTTTGTTCTTTGGCAACTCCTACTATTTGAACTCCGTGCTCGGAAAATTTTGAGGCAACTTAATGACAAGCAGCGGGCAGCTAAGTCGGAGTGGAATGGGGTACCGAGGACGACCATCTGCTGTGAGTTGGTTTGACAACATGCTCTTCGCTGCCTTAATGGAGTAATGGGGTGTCTTTCTTTATCCAAAGCTACCATATAGTTTTGGCCAAAAGAATTGATCTGCCTCTGCTTCTTCATGGAATCCTCTGTAGACGATATAATTGTTTCCGCCTCTGCCAGTTTCATAATTTGTCGAACCCGAATTCATCATCGGTAGGCAGCGACCAAGCAATCGACTGACATATAAACGAAGCAAGAACCCATAGTAATAGTTTCTTTAATTTGATTTTGAATGGACAACTTTACCCTTTTTATGTAACGGAGACTAATAGAAGTTTAGGTTTGGATCTTAATTGGTAATAGAGGTCACCACAAGGTTTTAATTAGTAACTTTTTCACCACAAGAGTCGCATTAAAAGTACGATGTCACAAGAAGGACCACAAAAATAAAATAAAAAACATTTGGTACCCTCAAGTACGATGTCACCACAAGAGTAAATATCAGTTTACTACCCTCAAGTTTCGTGGTTTTCAACATTTGGTACATGAAGTTTTTTTCGTCCCAGAGTCCTACATAAAGTGTTAATTTTAGGACAGTCTCGTACATCCGTTAGTCTGGCTGTTAAGTCTCTCGTTAACTGATGACGTGGCATCTATGCGGACAATGATTGGACGTCATGTGTCATTAAAGGGGTTCACGTGGAAATTCAAAATTAAAAAATAAAATAAAATTTGGAAAAAATACAATAAAATTAGTCGTCTTCTACCTCCCCCACCTTCCCTTCCTCTCTTATCCCTCCATTCTCTCATCTGTACCAACCCATCAAACCCTCCACCCCCCTTCCCCCTCCATCTGTGACTCCACCCATCCACCCAACCCTCCTCTTTGTGTGAAACGATTTCACTTTCCCCTCCCTCTATCTCTCTCTGTCTCTTTGCAATCGCAACTGAGCGAGTAATTAAGGACTTCTGGGTTTTGAGTTTTTCATTCAAAACATGTAACAATCGAGCAAAGCCGCTTGTGAATTTTGGAATCTGATTTCGGTTGATTTTTCTTTCTGGGTTTTGGGTTTTGTGATCTAGGTTTTGGTTTTTCGTTCGAGAGGGTGAACATCGGAAAGTTCACATTTGAGCTTTCAAAAGAGTTGAATTTCTAAAGCGAATGCCAAGGAAAATGAAAGAAGTTCAATTTTCCGAATTGAAATTGAGTGAAAAGATGAGAAATTCCTAAAAACTGGAGGGAATTGTGCGTTTTCCCCTCATTTTCTGAGCAACCAAAAAGAAAATAGCCATTGCCGACAGTTCTGAAACTCGACAGAAAAATTCACAAAGAGAAAGTGGAGAAATGCAGTGTCACAGCCTGTCCCAAAAATGTTTTCCCGAGGACGTGAATTGACGTTTTTGCCCTTTTCGTTATTAAGGTACGTTGGTTACCTAAACTAAAGTTATGAATTTCATTTCCTAATTTTCTAAAGTT
>JADOBS010301279.1:0-11839 GCA_015708375.1 Cydonia oblonga
GTTAAGCGAGTAGCGCACGAGAGCATTCCCAGGATGGGTGACCCACTGGGAAGTTGCTCGTGAGTTCCCAGAAACAAAACCGTGAGGGAATGGTAAGCTCAAAGCGGACAATATCGTGCTATGGTGGAGTATGGCCAGGGATGTGGTGGCGCCCCGGGCCGGGATGTGACACAATGATCACTTCTATCGATCTAAATTTCAAATATTAAAATAAAGAGATATCAATCTCAGAAATTATTTTAACTAACCCTTTATGTTATATGTTATAGTGTTAATTATCATCTCATATAAGTACAACACTTTGCATCGAATAAAGTTGCGATGATAGCGACATGCATGAAAACAATCGCCATATGTCTGCAGAAAATTTTGAAATACAACTTCTCCAATTAATCTTCTTTACGTGTGACTCTATTTGATTGAACCTCACCATGATCGGGACTCAGGATAATGTGCTTTTGATTGGTGAAGGGTGAAGCGTCTTCTTCAATCAAAATCCATGTCTTCTAATCCAATAAAAGGACAGCAGGTCTCCTAAAGTCCTTATTTTGAGAACATGTAAAGTTCTTTATTTTATGAGTCCTCATATTAATTTTTCGGTAGATTAAGTTATTAAGTTAAATACGGAAACAAAATATTAATTGATAAAACACAAAAAAAATAAAAAATTAAGAAGAGATAAGAAGGTTTTACGTCATGTCGAATCTCTTTCATTTGCAAAACCTAGTCTCCTCATCGAATATCAAAATTCAACAAATCCAAATAAAACCCTAATAACTTTACACATACAATTTTATTCAAATCTTTTGTTAATAATATTCAAACCCAGTTAGTTACAAAGCACCAAAATTGAGATTGTGTTGTTTTGAAAATTGGAAACCCTTATTGTACGCATGAACCCTTTTTTATATGAAATTGATGCTTTGAGTCGATCTTTTGAGCTGTACACATGTTTTGGTGACGATCTGGTGCAGAAACCAACTCAGGGAAACTTTTCCGAGGTATAATTGTAATAATTTTTTTTGGAATTAGGGTTTGTTTTGGTTTGGGAAGGGATTGGAAGAAAGAGGGATTTTGGGGTTTGGGTTTGGGTAGAGAAGAAAAGAAAGAGGAAGTTGAGGAAAGTTGAGAGCTAGGTTTTTGGGGTAAAGCTGTGCGTTTTTCTGATGGGAGGGGAGGTGAAGAGAATGGAGGAGAGAAAGAAGGTGTTGAGGAAGACGGATGGTGCGCTGGTGGTTATGGAGATTGGAGGAGATGGAGGGTCGGGTGGAAGAAGAGGGTTTTGTTCTTTTTTTTTTTTTTTAGTTTTTAATTTCCATGTGGCTTTCCATCATTGTCCACATGGGCGTCACGTCATCAGTTAATGGGAGACTTAACAGCCAGACTAACGGATGTGTGAGACTGTCTCAAAATTAACACTTTAGGTATGACTCTGGGACGAAAAAAACTTCATGTACCAAATGTTGAAAACTACGAAACTTAAGGGTAGTAAACTGATATTTACCCTATAAATATAATTGTTAGTTTCCATTTATACATTTCATAAAGAGTTTTCTACAATACACCTAGATTAGTGTGCGTTTATAAGTTCTAGCGCATTGATAGAAATTATGACATTATGCTACATCCTACGGGATGCACAGGTATGCGTATTATTATTGATTCCTTAATTATATTTGTGGGCGTGAATAATATTATGTTGACTAGAATTATCGAATCACTGTGGCATGACTATGTTTATGTTATTTGCTCATCGTTGTTGCACCGATGTTGGTACTTGCCCGGGCCAGGGCTAGTCTTTTACGTGTATGTGCACATCGCACCGTACACTCACTTTGGATCCATTGTAGGTGCCAGTCCTATCCTAGATTGCTATAGGCAATTAGGACTCGTATGTGCTGCACACAACGCCAATCTTCCTGTTTTTTAGCCCCACTCATCCTTATTTTTTGCCCCTCCAGATTTTAGCAGCTAAACTTTCGTATCAACAAGGATTCTTGGAAAGACTGGTATTGGAGTCTACCTCCGATGGTATAATTCTCAATCCATTATACTGTACTTTACTTATACTTTGACATCACATGTGAAATGGATTCATTCCCGCTCACCAGCGCACTCTTGTATTTAGACACTTTTAGGTTTAAATTTAGTCACATTTTCCACATCACTACACTTTATGGCTTCGTCACCCTCCTGGTGTCGACATCACAGCTCAATTTGGAGTTCAAATGGACATTCCGAGTCAGGGTGTGTCAGAGTATGTTGTAATCGTTCTTTATTTAAATTCTATTTCATGGAAGTTTGCATCTACTAGAGAGCAAATAAAATATTGTAAAAGGGTTTAGTGGTTTAGTTATTGGATTAGGTAATGTTAGGGAAACTTAGATAAAATTCTTTAAATTAAATGATATGAAAGTTAATGATTAGATTATTACTTAAACGTTGATTAATGTACTCATTTCAATTGGTGACACTTTATTTAGTTTGCTAATTTTGCTTACAAATTTTGTCTTTGTGGCATTACTTATTGGATTAGATACTTCTACATTTGGATATTTTTCCAGTTGAACATTTAATTTGTAAGTTTAGTTTGACATAGTAGTTTAAGAGTCTAAATTTTAAGGGTCATTAATTGTTTGAACAATTGGATCCGTGGCACTATTTTTTTACATAACTTTTGACATATGTTTTTGTGGACCTTTCTTCGTAATGTAGTTCAACGATCAGAAACGTCTATTTTGTATATCTTCCCTCAAAGATCATGACTTCCAAAATCACCTAGATTTGAAATCATATGACCGTTGAATTAAATGTGTTAGGGTTTCTTTTCAGTGTTGTACTCATTCATTTTTCTTCACTAAAAATGAATTTCTTAATGGTTATGGTTTGTCTAATTTTTTACAAGGATGATCTATAAATGATGTTTTAAAAAATAGACGGTTCGAATCGTTAAAATACATTATGAAGTAGACCCTATAAAAATTTATGTCAAAAATAGTGTCAAAAAAGTGATGTCATCAATCTGTCATCTTATTTGAAATGATCAAATATTTCAGCCCTATATCGGCAACATCTCGCCAGCATTTAATTTTAACCAGTTTCACAATATTTACATTTTTTTATTCAAGCCTCGAATTTTTCTTTTTTTTTCTTTTTCTTTCATGGAATTGACAAGTACCATCTTAGATGCTCAACCAAAAAGCAAGAACACAGCTCACAGAAGGAAAGCATAAGCAAGAAAGCAAATAAGAGGAGAGGAAACCACAAATCACATGAACAAAGCTAATGAATTACGCATAGTCCTCAGATTGTGGGACCGGGGCATAGGACGCAATGAAAATGTCACCATAGACTAGCCCGGCAAGCCCACCACCAATAAGTGGCCCGACCCAGTAGATCCAAATATCTGAATAGTTGCCGCTGGCCACGGCTGGGCCGAAAGATCGGGCCGGGTTCATTGAGCCCCCACTGAATGGGCCAGCGGCGAGAATGTTGGCACCAACAATGAAGCCGATTGCTATGGGCGCTATGGTTCCCAGTGAACCCTTCTTGGGGTCTGCAGCTGTAGCATAGACCGTGTAGACGAGAGCAAAGGTGATGATGATCTCAAACACCACACCTTCAATAGCACCTACTCCTGCACCGAGTGCATGGGTTGGAACATCCTGCCAAATATAATGACATATAAGAACCGTGTTCTGTCAGATAATCTAACATATTATGTTGTTAGGATGTCAATTGGAATGATCGATCATTTGACTTCTTAACAATGCGTAATTCAGATTGATAATCATTTTCCGTGTATCTAACGTGTCAAACAAGTATGAAATTTGTTGAAAGAAATATTATATAATACCAATTGAGTGACAAACTTGACGAGAAAGCTAGCAACGATGGAGCCCAAGAGTTGGGCAATCCAATAGAAAATGCCTGTGAGGATGGTGATGTTGCCTCCGATGGCCAGTCCAAATGTGACAGCTGGATTCAAATGGCCACCTGAGATGTTTGCAGCGATGGAAACCCCCACAAACAGCGCAAATGCGTGGGCCACGGCAATCGCGACTAGCCCCGCAGGGTCCAAGGGTGCATCAGTGAGCTTCCCTGCATACACATAAAAAAATAATTTAACTGGCTTGAAATTAAACACTTTATTTATGAAATAGTTAATCAAGTAATTACACTACTAAGTTGTAACAAACTTTTGATCATATTAGTTTCAGCATATCTGAAACTCCATGATTTTTTATATGAATCATTAATCTGATTAATTTTGTCTAACGGTTCAAATTCACGGTTGTAAATTTACAACATACACAGTTGTTCAGCCATATTTGGTTTTAACATAGGTTAACCTTTATAACCATAGCCTGTGCCATCTTTTTATTTAATTGGTTTAGACAAGTAATCTCTCGTGCAAGTAAATTTATTTAAAAAGGCTTCATCAGTGCAGTCTTGCAGTGTGCTATTATAAGGGAGTGCGTGCAAATAAAAATTCTCGGAAAACTTTATCGACGCTCTTTTAACATTTCAACACATAAAATATCATGAACGTATGATTGTGAGAGTTGTTGACACACTTCTTAGCAAGTCTAGCATGCATGATGATTGATGTTAAAAATTATGATATACAGTACTTATGACGAGTGCAAATTAATAATTAAACGCGGTTAATTACCGTAAGCAACTGCGGATCCAACCCCAGCAAACACAAAAACAAGGGTGGCAATGAACTCAGCTATGTAAGCCTTGAGGGAGCCAACACTAAAAGAGTCACCAAAGCTACCAAAAGCTAGCTTCACCATTTTTGGTCACTAGAAAAACCAGGAAGAGAAGCAAAGAGTGTAATTTAGAAACTTTAAACCAGCTGCAGCCGCTAATTCAGTTTAATTAGTGGCTTAATTGCACATTCTTTCAGCATGATCAACTATATATAGTGCTTAGTGATTGTGGATGGTAGCAGGTTATGCAAGAAGGGTTCTCTGCCGGCGCCAACCGTGTGGGACCCGAATGAGTAGCTGGCATCGTCCGATTGGGTCCAAATGAGTCGCTGGCATCGTCCGATTGGATGCCGACCAACCGCCAGATAATTGTTTTTTAGGAATAGAGTTTATGTCATATAATAGGGGCATTATGAAGATAAGACAACTACATTAATTACTAGTTTTAATTAATTAGTGAACCGACATTGTATATTATAACTCTTTTGAGGAGATAAGCATGTTTATTCCGATGGAATATACAAGAATTTCATGAGTACCACGACATAGTATATTTTGATTTAATTTTGGATGTGCAATGTCATTTTCCTAGGAACTTTTAGATTTAATATGTTGTAGGTTATGATGATGGAATATATAACAATGTTGTTAATCAAAACTCTCTCCAATGCACCGAATATTTCATATTTGATTTTAAATTTGCTCAATCTTTCTAATGCTTTGTAAAAATTGAGGTTATGAGTTCGTCAGGAAGTGCTTCCAAAATAGCTAAAAGCAGCTTTAGTGAAAATATTTTTGGAACCTATTCTTAGTAAAAATGAAAGTGAATTTTGAAAAAAACAATGAAAGTGCTTCCTGCAAGAAGCACTTCTTGCGGGAAGCACTTTTTGAGTGCTTTTAGAACCTAAAAACATTTCATCTAAAAATGTTTTCAGTTATTTTAAAAACACTTCCAAATAAGTCTTATATATGACATTTGGTGCTATATCTAAAGTCACATTTGATTTTGGGTATATTTCTAGAGTTAATGTTCGGATCCCCACCTCAGAAAGATACGAACACTATATTTAATTCTAAAATTGGCTAAGGTTGAGTTTGGTAAAGCATTTACAAGAATCAGCTGTTAATCAAAACTTAAGGGTAAAACTGTGAAAAGCGTGAGGTAATATCAATTTTGAGGAAAATTTGTTTTCCATTGCCAAAGAATTTGAAACAAGAACCTCAGAATAGAAAACCATAATTTGAAAACCTATCAATTTTTATCAGCCCAAAATAATTGTTACCCATATCCATGATAAAGATTAACATCAGCCCATTAAGATGAGTCCTTACAAAAGAACTAGGTTGATTTAGTTCAAACGTGCATGGGATTTTTTTTTTTTTTGTTTTTTGTTTTTTTAGAAGATTCTATGATGTGAATATGCTAGAAAACTCTAGCAAAGTGCAGCGACAAAGGTAGCAAGATAGAAAAGCCAAGTCCAACGCTAAGAAAATCTAGAAAAATGTCTTTATTTGTAGAAAACTCAATATCAAGTGAACAACAACTTATGGCTGGGATGGAATGAACCCAATTCCAGTAAGTCTGTTTTGCATATGCATAAATATAAGGTGTGGTGCTAAGTAAGAAACCAACTAATCAAGAAACTAAGAAAGTAAGAGAGTAGCAACCAAGAAGAGAAGCAAGAAAATAACTTAAAAGTGAGAGTGGTCTAGAGTGTCTCTAGAAAGAGAGAGTGTCATAACTTCTAAAGTGTGTCTTTAAGAGTTTTTGTGTTGTAAAATTTTTTGAGTGTAATACAAGTAATTTATTTACTTGTTTTGTCTCTCCAACACTTGTGTCAGAGTTGTGTACTCTAATTTTCCTCAACAATTGGTATTAGAGCGATACAACAGGGACTGGCTCTAGTGAAGCTTTTGAGAACTGTGCAAAGTTTAGTACTTCACAAGATTGTTGGCTAATCTTGTTCAGCATATCGAAGCTCTGCCGGCACGATGAATGATCGTCAAGTTGTTGGAGGAATCAAGAAGTTGAACAACTCAAATTACAACACATAGGCGACATGCATGGAGTCGTACCTACAAGGCCAAGATCTTTGGGAGATCGTTGGTTGTAATAAAGTTATGCAGCTGGATGAAGACACCAGCGACACTTTTTGTAAGTGGAAGATCAAGGCAGGCAAGGCCATGTTTGCCCTAAAAACCACAGTTGAAGAGGACATGTTAGAGCACATCGAAAGAAACATGAGACACCTTCACCACACTCTTTTCAAAGAGGAACGATACAATATTGCAACTTCTCGAGAATGACCTGTTGTCAGTGGCCCAAGGGGACATAACGATTGCACATATTTTCACAAGGTAAAGTCTATTTGCCATGAAATTTCTGAATTAGATCCTAGTGCTGTCATTGTAGAATCTAGGATAAAAAGAATAATTATCCATAGGTTAAGACCCGAATATCGAGGCTTTGTTGTGTCGTACAAGGATGATAGACCCAACCATCACTTGTTGAGTTTAAAAATTTGCTTGCCGATCAAGAAGCTTTGGCAAAGCAAATAGGAGGGGTCTCGACAAAAGGTGAAGAGGAAGCGCTCTACACCAACAAAAGTAAAGGTAGCTTCAAGAAGCATGTCGGTGGAGGATCTAAAATAAATGGTGACAAGTTGACAGGTCATTGGACGGAGGGGAGTTCTCAGCAAGGGTGGCTCCAAAGTATCATAGCAACTATGGTTAGTCCCAGAATAAATGTTTGAGAGAAAATGCTACAACTGTGGAAAGAAAGGCCACATGGCAAAGAATTTCTGGTTCAAAAGGTATGCAGAGAGTAATGTTGCCACTTCCAGCTCAGAGAAGAAAACTGAAGATGATTGGGATGTTGTAGCATATCACCATAGAGGAAAAATGAGACACAGAAATATCTTCTTATTGGTGCTAAAAAAAATGCAGTGTTACTTAACTCGAGATAGATTCAAGATACGTTGCAGGAGAAAATAGGAGAGCAAACTGCCCAAATTCAATCAAGTCCAGATGAGCCTGAGGATTTGCTTGATGGTGACAATGTTAAGCAAGAAGTGCCTCATAATCCTATAGAACTGGCGTGTACCAACAACCAGAAGAAGGTAGACCAAGCGAAGTGGAAGTATCAACTCCACAATCACAACTAAGGAGGTCAACGAGAATGCCAAAGCCAAATCTCAAATACACCAACGCAACCACAGTAGAAGAAGCAGTTGAAGCAGAGATGCGTAAAGAAGTATCACATAATTGCTACTGGCGTACAACTAGGCGAAGCCAAGAAATGCGAAACCTATATCTTGGAAATGGGTGTTCAAGATAAAGCATCAACTTAGCCTGAAGAAAAGAATGAGCTGGTGTTGAAAGGGAATGTTAAAGATCAACACCAGCCTATTAAGATTAGTTGATACAAAGGAACTAAATTGGTCTAGTTCAAACATGCATGGGATTTTTCTAGAAGATTCTATAATGGGAATATGCTAAAAAAAACTCTTGCAAAGTGTAGCAACAAAGGTAGCAAGATGGAAAAGCCAAGTCCACCGCCTTAGGATAAGAAAATCTAGAAAAATATTTTTGTTTGTAGAAAACTCTAGAACAACAACAACTTATGACTAGGATGAAATGAACCCAATTTTGACATCCCACACCGCCCAGGGGAGTAATCCTTAAATGTATATTCACATCCTTACCGAGCACGAGGCCTTTTGGGAGCTCACTGGCTTCGGGTTTCGTCGGAACTTCGAAGTTAAGAGAGTAGCGCACGAGAGCATTCCCAGGATGGGTGACCCACTAGGAAGTTGCTCGTGAGTTTCCAGAAACAAAACCGTGAGGGAATGGTAAGCCCAAAGCGGACAATATCGTGCTATGGTGGAGTCGGCCCCGAGATGTGGTAGCGCCCTGGGCCGGGATGTGACAATTGGTATCAGAGCCAATCCTTGGCCAGAAGTGTGCCGACGAGGACGTCGGGCCCCTAAGGGGGGTGGATTGTGACATCCCACACCGCCCAGGGGAGTAATCCTTAAATGTATATTCACATCCTTACCTAGCACGAGGCCTTTTGGGAGCTCATTGGCTTCGGGTTCCGTCGGAACTTCGAAGTTAAGCGAGTAGCGCACGAGAGCATTCCCAGGATGGGTGACCCACTGGGAAGTTGCTCCTGAGTTCCCAGAAACAAAACCGTGAGGGAATGGTAAGCCCAAAGCGGACAATATCGTGCTATGGTGGAGTCGGCCCCGGGATGTGGTAGCGCCCCGGGCCGGGATGTGACACAATTCTACTAACTTAGTAAGTCAGTTTTGCACAATAATAAATATAAGGTGTGGTGCTATGTAAGAAACCAACTAATCAAGAAACTAAGAAAGTAAGAGAGTAGCAACCAAGAAGAGAAGCAAGAAAATAACTTAGAAGTAAGAGTGGTCTTTCCAAGGAGTGCGAGTGGTCTTTGCAAGAAGTGTGAGTGGTCTAGAGTGTCTCTAGAAAGATGGAGGTCATAGCTTCTAATTTATATCTTTGCGAGTTTTTGTGTTTTAGTATTTTGAGAGTGTAATACAAGTAATTTGTTTACTTGTTTTGTCTTTCCAACACTTATGTTAGAGTTGTGTACTAATTTTCCTCAACAATCCATACACATCTCGCATGAACAAATAACGGTCCCGCTCAAGTTTATTTATTTTTTTAAAAGAAAAAGTAGAATATGAATTGAGGGGTTGGGAATTAGAAAACCCAATCTAACAATACTAGAAAGGCAAAATACGTCAATGTGGATGGGCTTAACGATGTGGATGCCGACAATGAAGAGAGTGCGAGTGAGCTGAATATCAGAGTGCATGAACAAGACTACAAAATAATAAGAATATTATTAAACAACGAGAATGTCGAAACGGTTATAAAATCCTTAGAGGCTACATCGTGACAAACTTATTCTACAGACCATCACCATCAAGATGGTCCCTGAAATTGACCCTCACCATTAAGATGGTCCCTGAAATTGAAAATCAATCAATGTAGTCCCTGAAAAGAGATGTCGCAAATCAATGTGGTCCTTTCGTCACAATTTTGTTAAAAATTCCGTTAAGTACTGATGTGGCACATAAATGGGCCCTACAATATTTATGGGTTTTATTACAAATGGTCTCTGAAATTGACCCACACCATCAAGATGGTCCCTGAAACTGAAAATCCATCATGTAGTCCGTGAAAATAGGTTTCGCAAATCAATATGATCATTCCGCCACAATTCTGTAAAACATTTTGTTATGTGCTGATGTGGGTTTAATTAGACTTGGCATTCGTGTCGTGTTTCTTGTGTTCGTGTCATACCCGATAGCATAACGGGGCGTGTCGTGTAACACCCGTTAAAATAAACAGATAATATGACCCGACCTAAAATCGACCAGTTAATATTATTAGGTAATATGACATGATCTGTTACTCGTTAAGAAAAACATATTTTAAATCAATAAATAATGAAAATGAAAAACACAATTTGACCCAAAACAGTATAAAACATAATAATAAATTATTATATGCATGCCACATTGTCACATAAATATTACTTCAAAACATAAAATAAAAAAAAATAAAAAACATTTGTCTTTCAAATTTACATACCCCAAAATTTGAGCCTAATGAAAAAACATTAGTCATACTACAAAATACAAATGTTCAAGGATATGCAAAATGAAGAGAGTTGTTGTGGAGCCAAAATAATCACAAGGCGACACGTGGATTCTGGATAGAAGAGGACAAAAATACCCTTGAGGCATATCAGGATTCCTACGCACGAGCAGCACGCAATCTTCCTCAACCAAGTCAAAAATGCCCAAAATAGGTAACAATTCAAAACCTATCTCATCAAATCCCTTCTACAAGGTAATTCCCAAAACCTATTTCATTCCATATATTTTTTACCTCAATTTTCCTTATTCAATTAGCCATTTATTTCAAACATTCCATAACCTTCAAAAACATTTCATGACATCCCTTTTTATTATGATTAATCAGCCAATTAATAAATTGATTCCTAATTAATATATTAAGGGCTAGTTACATCACCAAATAAACACCCAAAGAACCCAAAAAGACCCCCAAAGGGCCGACCACTCTTTCTCCAAAGAGGACGGGCCATGCACTATAAATATGACTCCATTTTCTCACCAAAATCTAGTTCCACACTCTTGCAAAAATCCCAAAAACTCTCCAAACAATTTTTCTCTCTAAATTCTAACTTTGGCATTGGAGGTTCTTCGGCCAAAGCCCCCTCCCCCAATTCAACGTGGGCGCGTGAGGCTCTTGGCCTTGACCTTAAGGTGTTAATTGTTTTGTAGGTGCAACTTTGTCCAAGATCAAGGAGGAAGAAATTTGCATCCACAAATTGGTGCTTTCATTGAGAGAAGAAATCCACACTCGTAGAAGACTCTCGCATAAAAGGTTTTTCTCTATTTTCTATTCCACTTGTATTTTTCATACGATCTTATTATTAGAATTTTTTATTTGCAAAGATTCTTTGATAAAACATAAAAGAGAAATACAAGGGCTAGAAATTTAGAAAACTCCACGAGTGAAAATTTGAATATTCAAGAAATGGGACCGCGGTGATCCACGAGACTAAATGTGATCCCAGGGGGAGCAGCACCACCACCACGAGGTTCCACGACGGGAACTACCGCGATAGCCACTATGGTGGACACTTGCGGCGAGGTCCATGGCACCACTACCACGGCCCAAGCCATGTCATCCAAGGCCCACGGCACCAAGGCCATGACCCAAGCCATGTCACTCCAAGCCCAACGCGAGCCCAATGCGTTGCCAAGCCAAGCACAAGCCTCGCATTCGCGTACATCACGCACCGAGCAGCCCATTCTCGTGGCCCAGCCTGCTCTCGTGGCTCAGCCTGCTCCCATGGCTCAACCTGCTCCTATGAGCCCAAGTCGGCCCAAGACTATCTCAACCATCTAGACCTACGATCGAACCGGGGGCATTCTCACCACATTTCTTCGCGGATTTGACATTTCCCAACTTAAATCACATGCCCGAAGTCTACCACCTTTCCATTGCTCAAGGAGGCACATTTATTCCAAGTTCTTCCAATCCAAATGGAGAACAAC
>JADOBS010301280.1:0-11841 GCA_015708375.1 Cydonia oblonga
GCTCTGCTACTTGATATTAACTCATAACACTCCTGATATTTATTATCTTATGTGTTTGATCATATTTTATATGTTATGCTTCCGCACTGTGCACTTGGCTACGTCACCTTCACGTGACGGCCAGCACGCCTTGACTTGGTCGGGGTGTGTCAATACCAAATTACGTAAGAAGTGAGAAAATGAGTTACGATTTTTTTTTTAACTAAGAAAAATTTGACTACACACCCTTTGAAAGATGCAATCACCTTCAAATTACTAGTATCCGGTGATCATTCTTGATTTATATTCACTTATCATTAGATATTACTAACCAATTTTTTTTAAGAATTGTTATGAAAAATAATGCATGACAACTTTTTTAAAATATCAATAAACAACTCATCATGTTTAGCTTACTACATGTATACAAGAGGCTACCAAACCCCAAACCCTACCATAAATAAGATTGCAAATTTGATGGCAACCTCTCAAAGGTGGCAGCTAAAGTAACTTGTTAATTGATATACCACCAATTTGCCTCTCTTTATGTATGGTGCATGTATACTAGCACTCAACCAAGTGTGGACTTTGACTTTGAGCCCTGAAAATTCTCTACATTTGCTGGTTTTCAAGTAAAAAAACTTGGGGAATACTTGGGCACTTTAGTGTTCTTTAAGCAACGAAATAAATAAATACTTTTAGACATATCATGAGCCTAATTTGTAGTTTCTACTGCCTTTTGAAGCAACTCATTTTAAATTAGAGTGGTGATAAACCTATCCCACTGTTTTATTTCCTCATCTATCTTTTAGTAAAAAAATTAATACCAAATTTACTCTCTTGTAAAATGACATCTAAGACCAAAGAAAAGAAAAACCTTTGCTCTCTAGGTTGACAGGTTCATTCTTCCCCATCTTCTAGATCCATCTCTCTAAATCTTCAAAAAATAAAGTCCCTAGTATGTTTGGCCATTTGAATTTGATCTGTTTGTTTTTGTTGTCAGTACTAGCAAACAACCTTGAAAACTACGATAAAGGCTTTTCTGTCCACAATCCACAATCCACATACCGATTGTTGTGGGAGGCACATATGAAGTGGAACATGGTGTTCTCGGGGTAGGTGGCGTGCTGGAGGATGGAGAAGGCCTGGAATTGTGTAAAATGTATTGTATAGATGCGATCCTCGTTGTACATCTTGATCAATTGAATCGTGTCTTTGTAGATTTTGTTTTACTTAACAAAAATAATAATAAAAAGAATTTCAATATAAAGGTTATTTTAGGAATAATAGTTGGTGGGAAGATAACATTTCAAGTTTTTAACTTTTTGTGGTGGGTGCGATTATAATGTGGGTGGGAAAATAAGACACTTATGATGAGTCTAATAACACTCTTAAATTATGAATCCATGTATAATTACCATTTGAGACATTATTTAACTTCAAAATAAGTTTTTCATGCCCCATTCGTAAAGTCGTGAACAAGAATGATAAAAAGTTATTATTTAGTACCTGAATAAGTCACACAGTATAATTTTCACATAATAGAATATAAATAAAAGACCGCTTTATACTTTAGGGATTAGAGTACAGGACTCATGATAAAAAAAAGTTTTAAAATAAGAGTTGAAGAATGTACCATGTGGTGGACTTCCATTGACAATGAGAAGCTTATTGGGGAGTACCCCATAACAATTTCCAGAAAAACAAAACAGTATCAAATCATCACATTTTATATCCATTTCCTTTTGTTCTTTTCACAATTGGCGTTTTTTCATGTCAAAGGAATAGGTGCCAACAAACCCAACCGATGATATATGCTTGTTCGCAAGCTCCTTTGGAATACATATTATGCTTGACAAAAAGGAAAAAAAAAAAAAACATTATCGATGAACGATTGTATAATTTATTCTAAATTCATATAAACTAGTCGGAATACGAGTTTAGGCCAAAATGCAAGTCTCCTATGTAATAAGGAGAAGGTTGATCAAGTGGGTAGAAAATGACTCAAGATTGTGATAATTAAGCTGGATTACTGTATGAAAACAACTTGTTCATTTCATCCCCTGCCTATTATTTGTGTTTGTTGTAGGTGAGAAAACCAGACTTGACAATGAATAGAGGTTGGATTAACGTCGCTGTCCATTTACTAATGTCAACACGTTAATTGTGCCAACCCTATGAAGCTATGTTCTAAGCACTATCAATAATAATCATTTTCTTAGTTATTGAAGCTTTGGAAATCTTCCATTTTCTTTTTTATACAATTATTAATGTTGAGGAAGAGAAACTTGAACGTAACATTTCGAGTTTACGAATAAACACTTTTAATTATTTGAATTTAAGAATTTAATGTCTTTACAGGATTTCTTTGAAATTTTAAAGATATTTCGGCAATATCTCGAGTTAAGATAAAATTTTGATAATTCGGCCCATTAATTGACCAATTTGATCATAAGATTCTTTGTGGTAGTTAGTCAATATCTCAGTAGTGTTCAAATTGAAAGTAACACGTTCCGATTCTGATATCCCCAAATACCAGGAGAGGTACGTGATGGCTTCGTCACCCCATGGCGGCGCATGCGACTTTTCCGGCGACCCAACTCGGTGGGGGAACCAAAGGTCTCTCTTTAGGTTTTTCGATGTGCCGAATCCGAATCCGTTGTCTGTTTTCCCAAATTCAACCGTTTCAGTAGAGTTTTACTAAATGGTCCCTATTTGTGTTTAGGTGTGTCAGTGGAGGTGTCACCATTCTCGCTAGTTCAAGCGGCTCCTGGGCAATGGAATATATGTGAGTGGACCCCTTCTTAAATTGCATGTTTTCATAAAATATTAGGATTGCATTCATGAAAAGCATGATTTCATGATTTTATGTTTTATGTATTATTTATGATTTATAAAATTTACGTTTTACGAAAGGTTATGAATTATTAGATTTTCGTATATGAAATTCTATGGGTTACGAATATGATTTATTTTACGGATTTATGATTATGATTTATGAAATGAGGTTTTAAGCTTTTGAGCTCAGGTGTTTTAATACGAGTTTTTGAGAAATGTTTTTAGTACTTACCTAGTGGGTTATCATACGACACATACACACAACACGGGTATAACATCTAAGGTCATAGGACATAGTTGATGATATTTATGATATACCCCCAGCTTCACTAGCAAAACTAGTGTCGGACAACTTCACTTTCCACAGCTAGTGTCGGTGTGTATGTTATGCTATTTTATTCAGCTTCACCTTAGGGTGATGGATAGGTTATTTAGCTTCACCTTCGGGTGATGGACAAGTTATTCTGCTTCACCTTCGGGTGATGGACAGGTACTGCCTACGGGCGATTATGATACCCCTAGTTGAGTACCTCACTGATGTGATTTATAGATGTTTTACAAATTTTCCTTCGAGAGATGATATTACCATTACCGAGTACTGGTTTCCACGTACATGATTTATAAACGTTTTTTATGGCATGCTAGAGTTTTCAGAAAACCTACTATGTAGTATTATAACAAGGGGTTAGTATGTTCAGAAAGAAAAATGGTTTTTCTTATTATTAGTATTATTATTATAAATTTTGGTCCACTCACATTTTCTGTTTTACGCCCTTTAGGAATTAGATTCGAGGCACACGATCCCAGAGTCAGGGCATTTCCGCCTAGGCATCTTCAAGTCTTCTCAATGTATGACTCATTCCTTTGTCGTAACTTTTATTATAATTCCTTCATAGTATTATGGAGTAGTTGTATGCTCTGAACACGATTCTACATTGGCGTATCTCTTTCTAATTACATATTTTTTTATATGCATGTTTTAAATGGTTTCGTCACCCTTGGGTGTTGGCCAGCACGTGCCTATCCTGGTATTTGGGGATATCAAGATCAGGGCGTGTCAGAAAGACAGTAAAAAGAATTCTCTAAACTTTTCATTTTGTTAGTTAAACACTTATTTCATGAACCCTACTACAAGAAGAAAAAAAAAAAAGAACATCCCGCCGCTGACGACGACTCTATCCTTTGGCCTTGGGTTGGTGTCAATCCTTTTTGATAATTCCCTTCTCTTTCTTTTCTTGTTTTAGTAGTGGTCCCTCTCTTGTTTTGTCGAGAAGAGCCCTTGTGGTTGTTGTGGTTGTCACTCTCCCTTTCTAAGCCAAAACTCGGATTGAGCCACCACCAGAGCTGGGTGTAGCCAAGCAACCCAGCTGAGCCAAAGCCAGTTGTGCCAACTAGTAGCAAGATAAAGCTACGCAAAAAAACAAAGGGGAGGAGGGGGCAATGGCCCGTCACCTTGGTTCGCGTGCAGATTTCTTGCTAAAGTTCTTTTTCATTCTCTCTCCACAAAATAAAAATTTAGTTTCTTTTTAATGGTCAAACTAAGTTACTTCCATTAAATAAAACACTAGTGCAAGAACGAGAGCTCAAAAGGCAATCCACAACCTAAATACAAGTCTAACAGAAAAAAGAAAAAAGGCTTAGTAGGAGCTAGCTGAAAAAACAACAAAAAACTAAAAATGGAAAAGAAATCAACATCCACCAGCAAGTTGGACATGCCTCCATCACTAGGCCACCACCACCGAGTGAACGAATTAATGAAACAACTAGATTAACGGAAAATGGTGGTGAGCGAACCACCTGCACAGTGAGCGCATAATCCTACCGAATAGTGCTAATAGCACTTTAACAGCCACTCAAAACCCAAGCGATTCGCTAACGAGAAGCACCCAACCAAAGTAGCAGTGGTTGGCGGTGGAGGACACGCGACAAAATATAGCATAGGAGTAAGAGAGGTGCATAAAGGTCCATATTTGATACAAGCTCAGGGGAAAATAGACAAAGCTCAAAGAAATTGAGACAAAACTCAAGGAAAGCCAAAAATAAAGCATTGCATAAACTAAAAGGGAAATAGAGAAGGAGGAGAAGATGGCTTTGAAAAAGAAGGCTGACAAGGGGAAGGAAGAAGGGCTGAGATGCAGTAATAGGAAAGGGACAGAGGAGATGGGAGGGGTTAATAGGTTGCTGCCGACCCCAAGCAAGAGCAAATTGCGAAGCCTTGACACATTAATATTACATCTTAACTACTGTCCCCTTTATATTGGTCATCTTCAAATTAAGATTACATCTTAACAAGTTTCCTCATACTTTTAATGTTGTATGAAAGTTTTAGCTTTTAGCTTTGGGAATGTTATGATTCATATTGATCTCACTCGAATTTCCTATTTCGAGGTTACTGGCACAAATCCAACGTCAACTCAATTTAACTTTATAGGCAAGTGGCTTGTAACTCTGTTGGTTAAAAGTATTCATTTTTGCACCTGAAGTCTTGGGTTCAAATCCCCCTTTCCCTCTCCATAGTTTAATGAATTAGGGTAGATTATCCTATACTCTTAGGGCTGAGCTCGGTTTTCTCTGTGTGCTTAAATAGCAACTAGTGATTTGTATTTAAAGTGAGTGTCCCCTGCAAAGTTTGATATCAAATGATAATACATGCTTCTCATAAGCCGTGGTAGAAATAAAAAATAACTCACAATTGAAAGTGGATTGTGTTGTGGTTGTGTTACTACACAAACAACGGGACAGTTCCAATCATATTTTACACATGATAACCTGAAGCCTGAAGGTGGCGGATAACAAAAAAACTTCCATCTTTTATTGTTTGGATCGTATTTAGCCTACGTCAATTTTTTTAGAGAACTTATGACTCCACCGTTTTACACTTCACATTTGACAGATGCTCATTCAGTAAGGGCCGTCTAGTTAACTCCATCTTTCAAACATTATTTTCCTGAAGATTGTGACTACCTCATAAAAAGCTCACCATTTTTTGCCGGATACTGTTTTGCTACATGTTCATTACTAATTGATTAACAGCCTAAGCCTCTCCCGAACTGTATCCCTATATTGGCCTTCTTCACTACAGGTGCTAAATTATTTTCACAACTTGCACAAAAATGCCAATACATGTAGCCTAAAACAATATGGACTTTATACTCTGATCAAAGAATACAACTCCGCAGAAGGAAAAAGTAGGAACAATGTTTTTGATAAAGTTCACATATAAATAAGTTGAACATCCATACAGGGTACTATTTAGGTTAATAAAGGAGGCCCAAGGATGCCAATTAAAAGGGAGACTCGCCCGAAACCCAGCATCGAGCCTAGAATCAAACTGAAGCCTTTTTGGTCAAGGTACATGCCACATGTCTATAATTGAAGTGACAAGTGATGGAGACTAAACTATTATTAGCCAAAGAACACTTTCCAGTGGCATTATAAGTAAAAAGCTGATGACTCACTACCCTGCCAGTGCTTTCAAGCAAGAAAAAAAGCTACATCAGCCAGGCTAGATCGCGTATAAAAGGGAAAACAGGCCCCAAAGACAGGGACACTTAACCAATCAAACAAACAAACTTACAAATGCTACTCTCAAGCCATATTTGTATCCACAAGCTGAAATCAACCCGAATTCAGTCATTTTCACTAGATAGTAAGGGCAGAGCAGGAAAGAAAGAAAGAAGTATGGGATGCCCCAACTAACTGGAAAATTCAGTGGGAAAGGTAAGCTCACAACTACAGATAAACCTCCCCTTTATAGGCCACCACCATTGGCTAATAAAGGAGGAAGGGCCAGATGGAGGAAGCCTGAACCAAAGAAGGAAACCTTCTCGGGCAATGATCGTAGCCCGAAGTGGGAGTCTCCTCATACCCCATATAATAATACTGCTAACCAGTAACTCAGAGATGAGTTAGCTGAGTTAAGAAGGATGGTGGTCCAAAATGCTCAACCTCAGGCTTGCCCGCTATTTAGGATCACTTACTAGAAGCCATACCTCGAGTATATTGCTGAAATTAATCCTTTTCCCCTTAAATTCAAGATGCCCGGGTTTCCCACTTTTAGTGGAGAAGATGGTAGTGTGTCTTCTAGAGATCACATTTTCAAGTTCTCCAACCATTGTGTGGCATTTGAAGACAATCCTAATTATAAGTTAAGATTGTTTGGGAACTCGTTGGTTGGCCTAGCATCTTAGTGGTACTCTATATTGCCCCCCAATTCTATTGTTAACTGGGGGCAAATGGAGATGGCTTTCCATGAACAGTTTTATAGGGTGGAGCTCGAGATGACTATTAACAATCTAGTGGAAGTGAAACAATATGAACATGGGTCTACAGAAGATTTCATGATGAGGTTTAGAAAAACAAAGATGAGGTGCCAATTCCCTATCAACCATGCTCAACTCATATCCATTGCTCATAAGGCATTGATGCTGCCATTAAGAAAAAAGTTTTATGATGTACAGTTCAATGAGCTGTAAGAGTTGGTAATCGCTGCCACAAAGTATGAGAAGCTACTGATTGAAGAACAACAAGTGAAGCACTCATCTAAGTTGCCTTCTTTCTACAAAAATAAAGCTGTAATTCACCAAGTAGCGTTTGAAGGAGCAGAGCCAAAAGAGAGTGATAGTCATGGAGAAGAGAAAATTGAGATATGTGCTGCAAAGATGAACATACCTTTCAAGCCTTTAACAGTGAAGGGTTTAGTTCAGCCGGTCAAAGATCAGAAAGTGGTGATGAATGATGGTGGATTTGTCCCTATGAAGCCCCTTAAATACTAGAATTATTCTTTTGACTTAACTAAGGCCTTATAAATCTATGAAGAGTTGGTACGGGCAAGGGTAATAGTGCCTGACATAGATCCCTTCCCAAAAGCCCTAATAAACATGATCAACCTAACTTGGGCTGAGAAAGAGAAAGGAAAAACTACTTGGGAAGTAAAAGCAAAAAGAAGGCAAGTTGACAAGCCTACAGAAGGAGCTATCAAGTTGCCCAAGAAACTCCAAGCAGCCACAGTTAAAGGGCTGGTGTTGTGTAATAAGTGCCAAAGTGAATGTGAGCTAGAAGTACCAGCATCATGAGCTATTATTGATCAAGAGTTGATCAGAAGAAGAGAAAAAGAAGAGTAAGAAGCTTGCAAAAGCATTATGAGGGTAGATGAGAAGAAAACCTCCAGAAATGTTTTACAAAGATTTGGAGGAGATTCTGAACCAAAAAACTTGTCTGAAGTATTCAGAAACCACAAAACATTGGAAGAGGTGGAAGATAAAGAAGCCAAAAATACCAAAATGGGTGGAGGTTAGGCCTCCCTAGCCAAGTTATGAAGGTGGTAATGTTAGGATGAAAGGAAGAACAAAGAACATAATATCTCCAGTTACCAAGAAGGATTCTGCCCAACTCGAGCGGAAATGGTATGTAGTTGGAAAGGATGGGAGACATGTCAAGGAAATGGGAGTTTCCATGATTAGGAGAGTCTAAAGACAGCACAAAGCCCATATGAAATCACTAAAAGTCCTTGCCACATCAGATGCCTTTGAGAATGTGAAGTTTGAAAAAGTGCCTCATAGGGGAAGAAATCAACTTAAATGGAGAAGCAAAAAAGAGGTCTTAAGAGCTAATAGCAAGACTGAAGGAGAGGGATATCATGTGCCACAAAACCCTCATCTGGGAAAGTACAAAATCTTGAGGAAAGCTTAAGAGGATATGGTAATGATGCCATCCCCTAGATGGAGCCTAGAATCCATATGTTTTGGAACTATCTCACCTGAGAGGAAAATGCCCTCAACTTTGTTGGTTGATACTCTTTGTGAAGTCCCATAACAGGTGCAAAACTTTGGTATAACTCGGGAGGAAGGGTTGCCCGAGCTAATGTTGCCAAAAGAAGCACAAGCCTAGTTAGATGAATTCATGGACCATATTGGGGGCAAGAAGGAGAATTTACCTGAACCTAGCAACTTCCACGTAAACATGACATATGTACTATCTACCATGTTTTGCACTAAGCCTGATCAACCAGCCACAATGAAGGGTGATTACTTGGCAACATAACTTATGATGGCACATGTTAGTGTTGAAGAAGCAGGAAAAGAAGAATCCAACTAGACAAGTTTGCCCAAACACTCAAGGAAGGAGCTCGAGAAAGTGTACTATGACAACATGGTCTTTAGCCGCTCGAGTATATCCCTGACTAACCATTTTAAACTTATAGACGTAACTGCTCATCTGGAAGGAGTACCCTTCAAGAAGATTCTGGTTGATGGAGGAGCTGAGGTTAACATAATACCATTGAAACAAATGAAGAAGTTAGGAAGAAGTGAAGAAGATTTTATTCCTATGGCCTTGACAGTTTCTAGCTTCTCTGGAACCATTACTAGAACTCATGGGATACTGCATTTGGAAGTTGACTTGGGATCTAAGCAAATCATGCTAGCTTTCTTTGTGGTGGATAATAGTTCCACTTATGGAGCTTTGCTTGGCAGGGATTGGATTCACCAAAGTTTATCTATACCATCTACACTACACTAACAGATTGCAGTTTACCATGAAGCCAAGACCAGAAAACCAAGGTTTTGGGAAATGGTAGAGGCCGAATCATGGCCATTTCTCCCTACAACCAATGTTTCAGAAACTAGCTTTTATAATCCCAGTGTTGGGATTCTGTAGTCTCTAGGAGTTGATGAGAATGGCCCCCCGACTATATCATCCAAACTCCCTAACACTAGTAATGTCAGAACAAAGAATAAAGGACCAAGTAGTTGCAGTCAAGTCCTTAATCAAAAGACTGTTGATGTATGAGAGAGAGAGGAGGCAAGAAAGGGAGAGCTCAACCTCATGTAGCCAGAACATAGGAAAAGAAAAGTTTTTTTTGGAAAAAAGTTGGAAGCAGCCATACAAATGGCTAAATGTATATATGACTTAGATTGGCCAGAAGACATGCACGAGAGTCCAGAGCTACTTGATTTTTTTTGTGCAGAACCTGACAAGCCAGCCCTAGAGGTACAAGACCTATTAGAAACCATTGATTTGGGGACTAAGGAGGATCCAAGGCCTATATAGATCAGTGGCCTATTGAAAGCTAAAGATCGGGTAAAGATGGTTAGCCTTCTGCATGAGTTTAAAGATTCTTTTGCTTGGTATTACACTGAAATGCTAGGTTTAGATTCAACCTTAGTAGACCACATAATGCCTATTAAGGAAGGATATAAACCTATAAAGCAAGCACCACGAATGATGTCAAAAGAGATCAAAGAAAACGTCAAAGAAGAGATTGAAAGGCTGGTAAAGGTTGGATTTATTAGGCCTGCCAAATATGTCGAGTGGTTGGCCAACATTGTACCTGTATTAAAAGTTATAACTAATGCAGTTTGATATTGTGTTGGCTATAGAAACACTAATGGAGCCACACCTAAATATGAGTATCCCATGCCTATGGCTGACCTATCCATAGATGCAGTTGCAAACAAAGTCCTATCTTTTATAGATGGGAATGCTGGTTATTATCAGATAAAAAATGGCTAAATAAGATATACATAAAAACAACTTTTAGGTGCCCATGCCATGTTGAAGCATATGAATACTTAGTCAGGCCATGCTAACCATCTTAAACTTATGTATGTAAATGGCATTTTCCATGACTTGATTGGCCATAGCATGGAAGTATACATTGATGACATCATAGTGAAGTCTAAAATTTCAGAACATCACATAGTAGACCTCAGATAAGCCTTAATAAGAATGAGGATCCATAAGTTGAAAATGAATCTTAAGAAATGTGCTTTTGGGGTAAGGTCGGGCAACTTCTTAGGGTTCATTGTTCATAAAAGAGGAGTAGAGGTTGACAAAAACAAGGCTCAGGCAATTATGGAATCACATCCTCCTACCAACAAAGTAAAACTACAGAGGTTGCTGGGAAAAATCAAATTCCTGAGGAGATTTATTGCTAACTTGGCGGGCAAGATTCAGCCTTTGACTCCTCTATTAAAGCTAAAAGATAAAGAAGAGTTTGAGTGGGGGCCACCACACCAAGAGGCCTTTGACAGAATAAAGGCTTACTTGACCTTTCCACGAGTGCTCATGCCACCTTAGAGAGGGAAACCTTTAAAGCTTTACATTTCTGCCTCTGAAAAATCAATGGGAAGCTTGTTGGCTCAAAACAATGAAGGAGGGAAGAAAAAAGCGATATACTACCTCAGTAGAATCCTTACTGAGGTAGAAACAAGATATACCCCAGTGGAGAAGTTATATTTGGCTTTATACTTCATTGCTTGCAAGCTAAGGCATTACATGTTGCCTTGCTACATCCATATCATTGCTAAGACTGATGTAATCAAATACATGCTGCCAAAACCAATGCTAACAGGAAGGATTGGAAAGTGGATTCTAGCACTATCAAAGTTCAGTTTTCAATATGTGCCTCAAAGAGCGATCAAGGGACAAGCAATTCCAGACTTCTTGGCTTAGCACCAAGAATCACAGGATGAACTTATCAACATCCCAGGAACTCTAGAGATGGCCAATCTCTGGATCCCACCATGCAAAGCCTTTTCGAGCAAAGAAGAATGGATTCAACAAGAGGTAAAAAGGATAACTAGCCTCTAGATCACTCATTAGAAGCTGTATTTTGATGGATCTTGTACTGAAAATGTTGTTGGAGCTGGAATTATCGTCATTGATCCCAAGGGTGTTCAACACTGCTATTCATTGCTTGTGGATTACCAAGATACCACCAACAATCGGGCAAAGTATGAAGCACTGATAATTGGCCTAGAAATCTTGATGGAGTTGGGGGCAACTGAAGTTGAAGTGTTTGGTGATTCAGAGTTGGTAATCAATCAGCTAAATGGGGAATACAAATGCAAACACATTGCCATTGTGGGTTATTACTTAGCAGCCACTTAATTGTTAAGTGATAGGAGCATATTTATGCGACTTAGTATGCTTGTTTTCGTGCATTTATGTTCTTAGTTCTTAGTTATTTTAGTAGTTTAAGCTATTTTCGTGTGTTTGTAGGTTCTAAGGGCTAATATGGCA
>JADOBS010301281.1:0-11842 GCA_015708375.1 Cydonia oblonga
CTATATATATATATATATATATATATATATATATATATATATGGTAAACCATTTATAAATTTTTCTTTACAAAATGGTTGATTACTGTCTTCTCTGAGCATTACTCTAAACATGAACACATCTTTGTACCATCTAAAGTGATATATATATACACACACTATAAAAAGGAAAAGACCCACTCACCTGAAGTTCGCGTTACAACTCCCTATCACAAATATCGAGGCATCACGAACGATCGTCGCCTAGAACAAATTTCAAATCACGTCTTAGAATTCCTATCAATAGAACACGTAACTTACATAAAACACATCCCCAACGATGTTCTAAAATGATTTGTAACCCATTGACCAAAAGTTAACCGTCGGTCAAAGGTCGACGGTAGGGTCCACAAACCTACGTAACTCGGTCCAGAAGATCCGCAACTCAGATTTCCGATCCGTAACTTTCCAAGAGTTTCAATAAACTTATAGAACAACATCCTAAAGTTTCAAAACGATCCAACGGTCGGATCTCCGCCAATCGCTAAAATTAAGTGGCAGCCAACGTTTAGATTTACAAACTTAGAAAATCCATCAGGGAAGATCTGTAGTCAGATTCCCAATCCATCAGTTCTTAATATCCTTAAATATTATATACTATTATGTATTAAATTTTGGTGACAATCTAATGGTCAGATCGTCAAATCATATAATAGCCAAGTAGCGGCCCTTAACGAAAATATGACCAAACAACGAAATTTCATCAATCGAATGTCTAATATGGAATCAGGGCACCAATTTTAGCCTAGGGAGGTCAAGTGGTGTCTTTGTCCATGCGCCGCAACCACACGCTGCCGGACGCCCCAACTCGCCAGA
Source organism: Cydonia oblonga (assembly GCA_015708375.1). Lineage (NCBI taxonomy): Eukaryota > Viridiplantae > Streptophyta > Magnoliopsida > Rosales > Rosaceae > Cydonia > Cydonia oblonga. Next base: position 855 of record JADOBS010301281.1, read on the forward strand.
AAATTCAACTATTTCCAAAAATTACCAAATTTCACAAAAATGTAGATCTCGATGATTGGAGCAAGTTTCATACATGTGACCAAGTCCAATTTGGTTGAGAAAAGCCCCAATTTCACTTAATCCCACTAAAAACCCTAGAAATTGTGGGCTTCGATTCTCTGTTGTCGGTGCTCTGCCATCCCTAAGGTTGTTTAGGCCTTGTTCCTGGGCTCAAGGGGAGTCTAATGATGGGGGAGATAGACATGATTGCCTTCAGAATAGGGCGGATCGCCGCCGTGGTGTCTCCAAAACCCACAGTTCTGTTCTTCGCAATACTGGCCAAATGATCTTGGGTGTAAAATGGAGAGGGAAGGCTGATGGAAAGTTTATAGGTGATAGTTTGGTGAAATTTGCCCAAAAAACAGTAGAAAAACGTCGGAATTTTCGTCAAGCAACCGGGTCACGATGGGGGGGAAACGGGTCACCCGAATCCCCTGGTTTTCTCCTTTCCTCATTTCCCTACTGTTTCTCCCTTCCCTCCTCCTACATTGGTTAGCCTCATCTTCTTCTCTCCTCTCCTGATTCACCACAACCTCTCATTCTTTTCTCTCCCGAAACTCTTCTTTCCGATTGGCCTCCCATTTCCTCCTTTATTTCTTATTGGGTAACCCCCAATCCCTCATTTCTTTTTTTTTTTACTTCTTCTTCTTTCAATCCTAGCCATCCATCTCTTTCCTTTCTCCATCACAGCCATCCATGTGGCACTTCCATATTTTCTGGAGCATTCCAGATTATGTCAAATGACCATTTCGCTCATAATTTTGTTCGTTAATAACTCCTTCATTATAGCTCTAAATTATGTTCCATTTGCGCATACGTGTTCATATCGTCGAGTACTTCGAGAATACGATAAAATAGTAACTCGTACGCGTCACGAAAGGCGGTCAACGAAAGTCAACAATCTAGCCTCTAGGGCATTTTTATCAATTCACTCATTTAAAAATTAATAAAAACATAAAAGTAGGGATGGGTTGTCACAATCTACCCATCTAAAAAAAAATCGCCCCCGAAATTTGAAATAAGTTACTATACATAAAATACCCAAAGATAGATAGAAAATACATAAAGAAAAAAATCATGCTAGAGCAGTTCCATAAAAGAGAATCACATTTCGTCGCGATCGAATTGCACTGATCCTTCTTTCATGCCTCCAAACTCCAACTTTTGTTCTCCTTCAATACAATACTACAGTATAAAATCCTTCACAAAGATCAAGTCAAAAATAGATATATAGCAACATATCGTCAAAATACATATATAATATAACATACAATTTAAAATAGTTGTACTGAAATCGAAACTGAACATAGAAAAATTGCACCCACACACCCGTTGAGTCACGCACTTCGAAGACAAGTTTGTAATACCTTTGGGTCAAGCCCAAACAATAAATAAATAGCTAAACGTATAATTAAATATAAAAAAATACTAACATAAATGGACCTAACTGTCCACTTTCTTAACAAGTTCAACAAATAAGTTATCGATATTACGGTCTGCAGCTCGTGATATCGACAGCTCACTGTTGTCTCAATAAGCAAGCAACAAATTCTCGAGGGTGCAATATTACCATTTTGCCCTTCATTGGGAAATATATATAAATCATCTGATTAACGCCTCGAAGGCGACAACGCAAGTAGCACAAAATTTCCTAAATCGTAATCTTGATCATTCAAATACATGTTAGTAATTCTCATTTGTCAATCATAAATTGTGCATAAAGTCTCCATGCATCGGCTCAATCGGTACCATAGCCTTATTGAAGTTGTAACCGTAGTTATGCATAACTTTAACATGGATAGGTGTCAGTCATAGTCATACTAAAACTATAGAGCGAATAAACACAACATGTCTACCAAGGTCTATATAATTCATTCAAACTGGCCATTAGTCCGAAGGCGAAGTGTGGTAATAAATAACAACTTGTACCCCTGGCTTCCAAAAAGACTTCCCAAGGCTTGGGAATGAAACATGTGTCACAGTGAGACACATTAGTGACATACTCACCATGTAGCCTAACAATGTAGTTCACAAATACCTTGACGAGCAGATTCGTATTGAATTCCTCTCAAATTTAGTGAAAACTATGTCGGAAGGGCTACAACAACACTCAAGAATTTGAGGATCGAAACAAGTCCATCAAATCTAGAGTACAAGATAACTTGATTGAATACATATATCTCACTACTACTGTTGCTTCCGAAATATTTAATCACCAACAATAACAATTCGTTCAGCAGAATATTTGTTGGGTGATTAAGTAACTAATGGTCACAACTAAAACTTCAATATTAGCGGTTCATCTAAACAATCCATTTGCTTTAGAAACAACACAAAGTGCAACAAGGTAAACACATACCCAAGGTTGACTGGAATGTTTTCCAACACCAAGAGGTAAATATGGAATCACCGTCAGAGTAGATACTGATCGAAATGCCAGAAAATCCGATAAATTCAAGAGTGGGTAATTTGACTAAGTTGACTTGTCAAGTCGATCTATAAACATTGAAACATCATCATAATCTCCAAATGTACAAGATACCTCATACCGGGGGTTTATGATGATATTTCCCAACTCTATTCATATATAGGAAGTGATTATACCATTCGAATGATTTCTTGATGGTTTTTAGGTAATGCCATATCAATACTCGTGAATTCCAATTGAAATGAGATAAGACAAATTGAAGGTGTGCAAGGGTACATATGTCTTTTGATGCGGTAAATAGTAATGATATTTGCACAACCGAAAGAATGCACTATAGTGCAATAGTAGACGTTGATTTGGTGTCTCCATCGTCGTTGTAAAAAATTTAGCTCTTTTCAAGAGAAAGTTTATTTGAGAAGTTTGTGAAATTGATGAAGGTTCTGGACACGTTTCTCCACAAAGAAGTGTCATCCAGTTTTTCCAAATAAAGATGATAATAATTGACTATAGGTCATAAATAAGATGGTTCATTTCGTATAATTCTAACCGTTGGAAAATATAAGCAATAATCTGCCATGCTGTCTCTGCACATCCGAACATCCAAAGAACACGTCATCATGAATTTCGAAATGATCAACGTCATCGAAAAGCGTAAAACGGAGGTCAGGTAAGGCAACAGTTTAACTGTCAGAAATTTTGTTCATAATCAACATCACAACTAAACTAACTTCCTCGATTGATATGTGAAGAATAACACTATAGTCGAAAAATCGCTAACAAATTGTCGATAAAATCAACAAGACCAAGAATGTCTCGGATTTCACAACACTTTGTGAGAATTCCAACTTTCTTCCACTACAACCATTTCGGGAAAAAAAAAGGGAATATTGTTTAATAAGATCACGTCTCCCGAGAAAAGTACCAATAAACAAAGGTAATATTCGAGGAATTTGGTGTAAAGCTAATTGTTGGTGTAGAGAATAGATTTTGTTGTTGGAGTAGGTAAGAAAGTCGCTGACAAGGCTACTACAAATTCGTCAGGTAATGGAAGAAAACTCGGGTTCTAAAAGTTGGTTGAAGAGACCATCAATTTGAAGTGTGGGCTAATGGTTTTAATCATCACCTGATTAAGTTGCTAAAATCTAGGTACAATCCTAAGGTTAAGTCTTTCGCCTTCGCGGATAAGTTTGAAGTTTTCTGGGTAAAGTGTTTGGTTGGGTAAATTCCCAATCGGTAAGTTTTATTAACTAAGTTCTCTCAATGATGTAGGACTTGTTCGAAAAAATGCAGAGAAAACTAGTGTAGTACGAGGAGGTGGATCGATGGTGTACTTCACTTCACAATTGGGTGATATCTCAAATAAATTTTTGAGAAATGACTCCAGAGATATTCGTCCTCAAAACATACCATACTACTTCCTTTAACCATGTCGCATGCTAATAGGTATTCATAACTTTTTCAATATTCAAATTGCTCTTACAGGGGGAAATTAACTCGTGCCTTGATTCTAATATTTGTCTATGGAAGTGATTGAAAAAGTGACTGGTCGAAGAGGTTTTGGTTACCTAAATGGGTGCTATGGTTAACACAACCATGAGCTCATTATCCTAATGCAAAGCTTGTTCCTAAGTTTCCACGATTTAGTTTCTTCGGCTCAAGTAATCACTGTTAATCAATCTATCAGTCGCACCGCTAATTAACACATATGTGGTACTTTTGATATTGTTGATACTATTCGTTAACCTGAAACTGTGAACCGGCGTTCTGGCATAGAGGTATTGTGGAGCCAAAAATAATCACAAGGCGACACGTGGATTTTGGATAAAAAAGGACAAAAATACCCTTGAGGCATATCGGGATTCCTACGCGCGAGCAACAAACAATCATCCCTCAACCAAGTCAAAAATGCCCGAAATAGGTAACAAATTCAAAATCTATCTCATCAAATCCCTTCTACAAGGTAACTCCCAAAACCTATTTCATTCCATATATATTTTACCTCTTTTTCCCTTTTTTAGTTAATCAATTAGCTATTTATTCTATAACCTTCAAAACATTCCCTATAATTTGAGTTAATTGGCTAATTAATGGATTTATTCCTAATTAATCCATTAATTACCAATTAAATCACATATTTCACACAAAAATACCCCAAAAGGTCGGCCACCTTTTCTCCAAAAGGGGACCGGCCATGCACTATATATAAAACCCCATTTTCTCTAAAAACCTAGGTTCCACACTCTTGCAAAACTCCCAAAAACTCTCCAAACATTTTTCTCTATAAATTCTAACTTTAGCATCGGAGGCCTCCTCATTCATCGTGGGCGCGTAAGGCTCTTGGCCTTGACCAAAGGTGTTAATTGTTTTGTAAGTGCAATTTTGTCCAAGATCAAGGAGGAAGAAATTTGCATCCACAAATTGGTGCCTTCATTGAGAGTTGAGTCCCACACTCGTAAAAGACACATCCAAGGCTTTTTATTTTCTTGTCCATTTGTAGATTTTTCGTACGTTTTTATTATTAGAATTTTTTTATTTGCATAAATTCTTTGATAAAACATAAAAGAGAAGTACAATGGCTAGAAATTTAGAAAATTCAACAAATGAAAATTTCAACATTCAAGAGATGTGACCATAGCGATACATGAGGCTAAATGTGACAATAGATGGAGCGGCACCACCACCACGAGTTTCCACCACGGGAACCACTGCGATGGCTACCACAGTAGCCACCCGTGGTGAGGTCTATGGTGTCACCATCACGGCTCGAGCTGTCCCATCCAAGACGACTCACAGTACTAAGGCCACTGCCCAAGCCATGTCACTCCAAGCCCAAGGAAAATCGGCTCGTGCCGCCCAAATCCAACACGAGCCTAATGTGTTGCCAAGCTAAGCCCTAGCCTCACACCCACGTGCGCCACACGTCGAGCAGCCCACTCTCGTGGTCCAACTTACTCCCGTTGAGCAGCTCACTCCCGTGGTCCAGCCTGCTCCCGCCGAGCAGCCCATTCCCGTGGCCCATCTTGCTCCCGTGGCCTTCCAAGCAGCCTAAATCGGTCAAAGATTAGTTCAACCATCCCAGCTTTAAATTTCTGGGCCTACGATCAAACCGGGAGCATTCTCACCATATTTCTCCGTGGATTTGACATTTCCCAACTCAAATCTCGCACCAGGAGTCTACCACCCTTCCACTGTTCAAGAAGGCACATTATTTCCAAGTTTTTTTAATCCAAATGATGAACAACACTTGTCTCGACAAGTCACAGAGTTGACGAGCGCCCTAACACAATAGACGACCTTGGTGAACCAGCTCTTGTAGCGCACCAAGACGCAACGTGCCCTAAACGAGGTGTCCCGAAGTAAGACAAGGGCAGACGAAGAACCTCTTCAGCAGCGTCCCGACAAGCAGCCACTCGACCAGCCACGAATTGAGCGTTGGGCAGAGTACACTCTTGATTGGGCCCCCGAGATAGCGTATACTCTCGTCTTAGCGCGTGGAGGAGCGTGCACTCTCGACTAGGCCCACGGACGAGTATACACTCACGGTTAGGGCCACACTTCGATAATCAGCATGAGCAGCCTTCCAAGTGAAGTATTCATTCACGGCTAGGCCCGTAATGAGCATCATCCATATCACATCGGAGTAGGCAGCACGACAAACGGGGAGAAGCGGTCACTCAATCCGGCTCAAGTTCAACCAGCAGTCTGCAAAGAACTCGCTCGCCTACTTGGAGCTACTACATGTATCGCAGCCGCAGCATAGACGAGCCGAGCATGTGGAAGAGCAGCTTAGACCATTAGGTCAAGATTGGGGGTAACCGAGAGCTCCGCTACCCTTAACAAAGGCAAATTTATAAGAAGTAGAAAGACTTTTGATCTAGCGATTGCGCGATTTCTAACACAATAAGGTCACCGACAAGGCACTACGACGAGACATGACCAATATAAACAAGTCACCCTTCACGGAAAAGATCGAGCAGGCATAGCCTCCACGCAAGTTTAGCATGCCACATTTCACATCCTTCAAATGAGATAAAGACCTAGAAAGACACTTGAAGCACTATCGAAGCGCAATGATCCTCTATCGAAACAACGACAATCTCATGTGCAAGATATTCGCCACCACTCTGCAAAGTGAGGCGCAAGATTGGTTCTACACCCTACCGCCACAGTCCATCCGGAGTTTCGACGAACTATCTTTGGTTTTCACTAAAGAATATTCATCCTATCGCTCGATCAAGAAGAAGTCCGACCACTTGTTCAACTTCAAGAAGAACCAAAAGGAGTTGCTTCGCAACTATGTGAAGAGGTTCAAAGTAGAGAAGGTAAAGATAGTCAGATGCAATGACTCGATAGCTAAAGCGACCTTCCAAAAAGGACTTCCAACCAACCACCCGCTGTTCGAAAAAATGATCATAAAAGAAGATCTAACTCTGGTAGACTCTTTCGCTCTAGCAGAAAAACATGCACTTTGGGACGAGGCTCGCCGATGCACATTCAAGGACTTGAAGAAGTACCCGACATCACCTTCCTATTATCCAAACCGAAAGCAGCAGATGACTTATTCACATGTTTGACGGTGTCTGAAGCATCAATAAGCTCTACCATCATACAAGAAATGCTGGGGGCTCGACTACCTATATTCCACAGTTCAAAAGCTCTTTTCGATGCTACCAGAAATTCAAAAGCTAACTTCGATGATAGTTATTGCAACCTAGAAGCTCAAGTTTTACCTTCAAAAGCACGCAATCATCCTCATGACGCATTATTCCGCCCAATCTAGATGGGTGACGATAAAGGCGTAAACACTGATGGATGCAAAATTTTCTGACGAACACAACAACTAGGCCAAAGATGCGCCAAGGGCAGACGAACACCAGAATGACATACTCGGAAACAAGTTTTGTCCTCGTCGTCCCCAAAAGATTCTACATATGATTAACATGGATAAATAGTCGAACACCACCTCTTGCTAAATGTCACAAAGCCCCAGCCAATCCTTGCTCCATAATTCAATTCTAGAGTGGCCCAATACCAGCAGTTGAGCATCTTCTGCTGCGTGTAGCATGGCTCTAGCTCCAGGGCTCCCTACCATGCCTTCACGCCTAGCTAAGGCATGCCCTGGCAGCGCCTGCTCCATCCAATGAAGACTTCTGGCATCTGCATGTCAACGACGCATCCAACTACAAAGGTTCGAGAGCAAGCATAGTCCTTGTCACCCTAGACGGTTCAATGCCCAAGTAGGCCGATCACTCTAGGCTTCAAAGCATCCAACATCGAAGCAGAGTACGAGGCCCTACTAGCAAGCATCCGAATGGCAAAAGACTTGGCTGCAGACAACGTTCACATGGACGCACTAGCTGGCCTAGGCTCCACCCTCGACCACCAACTCAAACGCTCTATCTCGATAGAGTATCTGGACGAGCCAAGCATAGAGGCGAAGCCAGCAGCTGAGTTGTCACAAATTCGAGTCTAGGAAGCTCCAAATCAAGGCAACATGTTACTACATGTGAAACGGCATTCTTATTCGAAGATCCTATACCGAACCACATCTCCACTGCCTAGCGCATCCCAATGACTCGAATGGTCTAAGCTCAATCCACGAAGGCGTATGTGGTAATCACACCGGAGGTTGATCCTTAGCACAAAAGGCTCTTAACGCAGGCTACTGCTGGCCTACCTTGCACAGAGATGCTAAGAAGTTAGTACAAAAGTGCGACTGTTGCCAATGCTACAAGCCGGTACCAGCACTGCCTGCCAGCAAAGCTACACCAGCGAAAGAATCCTTGGTCATTCATGTAGTGGGCAATCGAGTTGGTAGGACCTATGCCGCCTCCTACTGGGGCCAGAGGCAAGATGATCGTGGCAATCGACTACTTCACCAAATGGGTGGAAGCAGAGCCCAAGACGACCATGACTTAGATGGACATAGAGCACTTCATATGGAGGAACATCATTTGTCGATTTGGCATCTTTCAGTTCATCGTCACCGGCAATGGCCTGCAATTCGTGGGCAAAGATTTGGTGAAGTTCTTCCAAAAGTATGGCATCAAGTAGCACATGTCTATGCCAAGATATCCTCAAGGAAATAGGCGGGCTGAAGCATCCAACAAGATGATCCTTGACTGCCTCAAGAAATCCTTCACCAACAAGAAGGGAAGATGGCCAAACGAACTCTCGGGATGTCTATGGGCATATCGCACCACCAAAAGATGAGCAACCGGTGAGACTCCTTTCTTTTTGGCATTTGGCTCAGAAACAATCATTCATCCTTATGTCATCAAGCCAAGTATCACCGCTCTACTATCAAGCATTGAGCAGAACAATAAGGAGATGGCCACAAACTTAGATCTGGTAGATGAGAAGCGCGAGCAGACCATCACTCGCATTGCAGCCTACCAGCAGCAGCTCATCTCCAACTACAACCAGTGTTCTAAAAATCGGCCTAGGCGCTAGGCGATGACCGGCCTAGGCGCTGAGCGGCGATTGGGTGGCCTAGGCGGGCGACTGGATGGCCTAGGCGGTTTGGATGTTTCAAATCCTTTTTCTGTTTTCGACTGGATGGCCAATGAGGCTTAGTCGGGAAGAATGCAAAACACCGTCATGTTCTTCGTTTTGAATTCCAGAGAAGAAGAAAGGAAGAAAAAGAGAGAACATTGAATTTCTCTCTCTTCCTTTTCCACCCACGTGACCATTCTCAAGTCTCTCCGTTTAGTTTTTAACATTTTTTTATTTTCTGTCCAATCAAAATGGACAGCTAGCATCCTATTTGACTTAAATGCATTAGGAATGGAACATCTAGCATCCTAATAATTAACGTGTACTAAGAATCGTGCCCCACCTCCCTCTCTTCTATGCATCTCGGTTTCCTTCCCTACTATTTTATTTTTAATGTTTTTTAAATTGCTGATTAAATGTTTCTACACCCATATATTTGATACCTTCATTTCTTCTTTTTTTTTTGATACCTTCATTTCTCTTTATATGCATTATAAATTCACTATTTCATAAAATACTACTGATTTGTAACTATATGAATTTTTATTCATTCTATTAAATTCACTAAAGTACTAAAGACAGTGTAGTTTTTTGTATTTTATCATTCTTTTATTATTTTATCCATGGATTTCATACAAGTATAGTTTTTTGTAAGTGTCAATATGCACTTATTTACAACATATACAAGAAATTTACCTAAATCCGCCTAGGCCGCCTAGGCGCTAGGCCCCAGCCCGCCGCCAACTAGCGCCTAGAGAACCTTGACTACAACAAAAAGGCCAAGATCTGGCAGTTGCAGCCCGAAGATCTAGTCCTAAGAAAAACCTTCATCACTGCCTACAGAGAAGGCTCCAAAAAGATGCATCTCATATGGGAAAGTCTGTACGATATCAACAGAGTAGGCAGCAAGAGTAATTACACTTTTGCCACCATGAAACGACAAAAAGATTGAAAAGCAGTGGAATGCCTACAATCTGAGGAAGTACCATGTGTGACCTCCCGTTACATCAAAGCCCGAAGACTCAAGCAGCTTGACGGACACCACCTCACAAGCCGATGACTATCCAGTAGTTATGCAGCTCCTACCTTATAGCTAAGTTCTTGTTCGTTTCACTCATTTTAGATGAGGAATTCAGAAGTAATCACAACTTGGCTCGGTTGCATGCTTACAACAACTGATCACTCCTGCACTTCAAAAGAAAATTACGCCATTCTTAGGGACTCATCGCAGGAATTGCGCCCCCGATGGACCAACTATACTCTCCAGTGCGAGAGGGTAAACTAATTGTTTTATAGTGTGAAAGGGTAAGCCAATTCCCCGACACCCACATGGCTCTGCTCTCCAAGGCAGAAGGATAAACTTACACTCCGAATATCCAGACGTGGATGAGCCGGGCTGCCCTAGTATAACTAGATGCACGATGGCTTGCATCGGGATTCTTAGAAGTAGCCACAATGATCTTTTTCAAGGCTTAGCTAACTGAAGAATTTTGGGGTCTCTTGGCCTAATCCGTGGGGAACCGAGCCCTAGAGACGGAGGGGGCATATTACGCAATACATCCTATGGACGGCTATCCTAGAACCCTAAAGCTTCTACCGAGTGCACTAAGGTAGCCTACGGTTTCCAGAAGACTGCATACGGCTTGTACAACCGCACATTATTATGAAAGGTTAAACAAGCTAGCGTGCATATACGAAGCTTTATCCACTACCGACATGATACGTAGTCGATAAGCTCTACCTCTGCCAAGCGCGGAACAACCTACACCAAGTCCTAAAGTGTTGTGATACTTGCTACGCAACCTACGAAATTGGAGAAAGCCAAGGTTAATAGCCTAGTAGTTACGGGGACTTGTCTGCTTCTGTAAGTAAAGCATCCGGCTGCCAACCGTATGGCTAACAACTTTGCAAAGTTCTACACCAACACCTACGGCTGCATAAGTTACGTGGGCCTGTCTGCTTATAGAAAAGTAGCATGCCTGCCACTGGTCTATAAAGTCTAAAGGTTAGGGCATGAACAAAAGAA
>JADOBS010301282.1:0-11845 GCA_015708375.1 Cydonia oblonga
AACTTTTCTTAAAAAAAAAAAAAAAAAAAAAAAAGGACCCATGGACCCGCCCCTAACCTGCCCCTTTTTAGCGGGCCGGGTTAGGTCTGGTTCCAGAGTTCAAATTTCTTATACTCGACCCAGCCCGACCTGTTCTATTTTAAAACGGGTACGGTTCGGTCATTCCAAATTTAGGCCCGGCCTGGCCCGTGCCCAGCCCTAGTGTAACTAATAGGAAATAAGCACGTTAATAAATACTTAAGTGATAATCCAATTATCAACAACCACATTATTTGATTTACAAAATTTAGTTTAAAAATTTAGTCTCCCTAGCATTATCCTATGAAATATAGAGACAATTTTGTATTTTTATTTCTGACTAGATATAAAATTGGAAAAGAAAGTTGAGCATGTATAAAATTGGAAAAGAAAGTTGAGCATGAAGGGTTACTATGGCCATAATTGGTTTTTCGGATCAACACGATAACTAATCAGATCATCCATTAATAACGGGTCCTTAACGAATGTATACGCAGGTAACATGTGAGTAACCCGTTTTGACCCCTTAAGAAAAAAATATTTTGATTATGTTAAAGTTAAAGTACTGCTAAAAAAACATACTATAAAATACAATGGCCATAGTGTATATATTGTATATTAAATAAGTATTATTGTATTATTATTCTATATAAGTTGAAAAAAAATTTAAGTTTTGTTTATTTATGAGGGTTTCATATTATCATTACTGTGATAGACTTTACTTGACCTGTTGTCCAAAACTCAAATCAACTAGTATAGTATTAGCATAAACAAAAAGATAGACTTTCAATTTTAGAGTTAACGACCTAACAAAGTTTTTTACTCTCTCTCGCGCAGTCATACTCATAAATTTTTTATCCTCTTAAAGTGAGATTAAAACATTGTAAAACATACTAAAAAATAAAAATATCAAAGTACATTAAAAAATTAAAATAATTAATTTACAAGTGCGGAAAATATGAAAAATATGCAAAAACTTGTGATCGCATCTTGTACGCTTTGAGATTGGTACATTGTTGTTTGAATTTTTAAAACTTTGCAAATCCACATGAGTAGTATTTTTAGGGGAGTCCAAAACTAAAAAAAAAATATAATAATTAATGTACAGTGTGAAAAATGTGAAAGAACATAAAAATGCTCGTGATTGTATCATTCACGCATAGAAGATGGTTAACATCATCATTTAGATTATTAAAACCCTCCAAACCTCATGAATAGTGTTTTTTTATTTAAGAGAAAAATTAATAAAATTCATAATAATTATTGTAGAAGTGTGAAAAATGTAAACAAATATATACAATTGTAATGACAAGCTTTACAACTTTCGTGAAGGGGTCAACTCCGAAATTCGACACCATAATTGATAAATCTTTGGTTTATATTTAACCATCGATTGTTGTTTATGCTTTATTCTCTCACAAAATTTTATTTTTCAGATTTTCTTTTTTGAAAACATGATCTTTTAAGTAATGTAGAAAAACGAACGTTTCGGATGGTTGATATCCCGTTCCGATATTTACGGTTAACTGAAATAAGAGTTGATGTTATATAGTTTTTGGAGACTTTATAAACTCTGAGCAATATTTATAAACTTAGAGCAATATTTTCACTGACTGTAAAATTCTGAACTTAATATCAACGGTCTGAACTGTTCAAGTTCATGCATCCTCTAAAAGATCATATTTTTTATAAAAAAAAAAAAAAATCAGAAGAAAAAAAAATTGGTGAGAAGAATGGAGTGTAAATGTAAATGACAATTACCAGTTAAATTTTGATCTATAGGCTATGTGATTATTCTGGCGAATTTCGAAGATGAGCCTTTATGACTGTTGTAAAGCTTCCCATTATGTGCGTTTATGTAATTTTTTATATTTTTCACACTTCTACATTAATTAAAACTTATGTCATCCTTGAAAGACAAATGTGTTTTTATGTTTTGAAGTAATATTTATGTGACAATATGCAGTACGTATATATTAATTTAGTATTATGATTTTCATTTGATTATTTATTGGTTTAAAATATATTCTCTTTAACGGGTAAAGGGTCGGGCCATATTACCCAGTTAATATTAACAAGTCGAGTTCGGGTCGGGTCATATTACCCATTCATTTTAACGGGTGTTACACGACATGACCCGTTAAGATGTCGGGTATGAGACGAAAATGACACGTTTTTTTACACGTCAAGTCTAATTAATTACATTTTTTTCCGAAGCTTGATTTACCAAATATGGGAAAGGAAGTGATTTTCCATTCCCATGCCTCATTTTCACCGAACAAAACGTAGCTCAAAGGGTAGAGATTTGAGCTAAGCCACATAGTGAGCCATTCATAATAATATGATTGAAATAGGGTAAGGAATTTGAGTTAAGCAACACAACAAGTCAGCTACAATAATTTGGTTTGAAGTCATCATCTCATAGAGTTAACCTAAGACCTTCACTTTCAAATTGAAAAGAATACCACAAGAGCATATTAACTAGCAGTTAAAACTTTTTAATAGTATAAAAACTAGAAACAAAAAGTCCCTCGCATTGTCCTCAATATATAGAATTAATTTGAACCTTTTAAAAAAAAAATTGGATTTAAAATATGGGCGTAGTGAGTAATAGATTTTTGGATACTGCAAAACTTATAAAATTTAAGAGTATTCAACAAGGGCTTTTACAAAGTATTAAAAATAAAAAAATAAAAGAAAAAGTCTTGGGTTATTCTAAAATGGATAATACTTGGTACTGGTGCTAGTACTCATTATTAAGGTCTTATTGCAATTTAACTTTTATAAAACACTAGCATATGCTTCACACTTTGTGTGTGAAAATATTTTTTATTTTGTATTTTAAAATGGGAAGAAGAAAGGGAGAAAAAAAAGGAATGTAGATTAGAGAGAGATGTTTTCTTTTTTATATTTTCTTTTTCAAAATTAGAGGATGTTAGGATCACTCTTAGGTGAGGCTTTGAAGAAAAAAAAACTGTAAAATTTAGTTTGTGTGAATTTACTTTGCTGTCCATGATTTTGTTTTGTAGTAGAAGATAAAATTATCTTTTTACCCTTTTTGGTTGATAAATAAGATTTTATTAATGTAGTTTAGATGTAACCAAACACCGTTAACCAAGCATCCAAACATCAACCAAAGGAAACTGAAACATCTTCATCCCATACCCCCAACATCTCCCAACTCTTGTCTCCGGCCATGGTTGGTCTCGGTGGCTTGAATATCGTGATTATTACAATCCATTCCTAATTTTATTCTTCTTTATTTTATGAAGTTGTGAAATTACAAAATTACCTTTAGAAAGGCTAAATGGAATTCCTACATAGACATTTGAGCTTATTTTAATTAGCGGGTCGGTTCAGTGTATTTATTTATTTTCACTTTTATGTGGTTAAAAAGGTGACATAATATATAAAATATTTGTTATGTACTTGAACAACAAAAAAATACCTTGCATGAGAGATCTTTAGGCTGATGAAAATTCGTATTACAATGCATATCGAATAAGCCAGACATCAATTCATTGAGAATTAGTAGGTAGTAATGTACGAGTGAAAATTTACCTCAAAGGAATGTAACAGTAAGCATGGAAAGCAATCCTTCTAGTGTCGATAGACTGAGATAATGAGGACGCTGGTATGAAGCATTGTCGTTACCCCAGTTAATTAACAATAAATCGTTACATCACAGTGAAAAACATAGCGTGTTCGACTAGTATATGAACTCTTGGGCAACAAATCCTTATTTGTAATCGACGGTGACGTTTAGGGTTCCCTCCCCTAACTAAATTTGGCAGCTGTCTAATTTGTTTAGCTACTATACGCACCTCATGCATGAGAATGAAGCTTGGTTTATGATGTAGATGAATTTTCATGCTTTGCTTAGTCTCGTCTCTCTTCTTTATTTTTTCTTTTCTTGTAGGACTTGCTCAATCTGTTTGCTTTTAATTTACGTAAGATACTATGAGATCACGATTATATAGTAGGGTGGACGGATATTTATAGTCGCATTTTTGTTTATGTATCTTTAATGTGTGTTTTGTTATTTCCTTCTTATAATCTTTATTCGATTTGGTAAAGTGTGAAGAAAAAGTTACTAAATTATCTTTCTAATACAATTGAAAACTTTGCACAAAAATCACTTTAACAATTTTATAGGAGAGTCATGCTCACCTAAGAACCTAAAAATAAAAATAAGGAGAGTGATGCTCACTAATGACCTAACAACCTCATTTCAATATTCCTCTCGATCAATGTTAATGTGCAAAGATAGAACAAAACGGGGTCTCTTTGATCGTGAATTTCCAATGGGGTTTACCTTTTTATGTTTCTAAATATTTAAGTTGTGAGTTGTAATTTAATATAATCATGTGACAAATATGAATTCGTTCTTACATGTTCTCATTTTTAAGTCCTTAGATGAGAAGAACTGAAGAGAATAAATAGTTGACAAGACTAAATTATCTTTCTTCCACGAGTATGTGTGGTAAGTTGACAAAACTTTCTGTTTATTTGGTATTCCAATTTCCGCACGCCTGGTATTTGTACAATTTTCACATAGAAATTTAAATACTTAATTTAAATTCCGAAATGATTAATTTAACATCTTTAAAAGCACCCTGTTTATCACAAGTACAATTAATATATGGTACATATAAAATTATGGGCAAACTACATTTTACTTCCTTAGATTTCGGTGGAATTGCAACCTCATACAACATCTTTAAAACATTTCAATCTCATACATTTATTTATTATTTCATTTCAATTTCATACATCCATTAGAAAATCTATTAAGTTAACTGTTAAGTGATGATGTGGCAAATATGAGGTCCTCATTTATGCTGACGTGGCTGCCAAACGTGTGCCACATGGCTAATCAATTAATAAAAATTTAAAATTTAATTTGAATATTAAAATATTAAAATAATTGATTAAAAAAATATCACAAATCTTCATCTTCCTCACCTGAGCCACCCTTCTCCCATCACCACCCCATCCCCCATCACTTCCTCCTTCTCTAACCAAAAATCCCCAATTCCTAATTTCCTCATCTAATTTGATTTGAATTCCCCATTTGCAATTAAACCCTTAATCCAAGTAATTCAATTGGATGATGGGGCTTAGAGAAACCTCCAGGCCCTAGTCGTCTTTAGAGATACTTGGAGCCTAAGTCGAGCTCTTCCTTGATCTCCTAAACGGCGTCGTCCATGGGCGCAATGTCAGGGTTGATGGCTGGGTCAGGCTTGAAGGGGTCGGATTCAAAGATTGGGTGCCAGGAGCTTGAGTCTAGCTCATCCTCAGATTGTGTGGTAGCGGAGTCGCTGAACTCATCCCAGTATACTGAGTCATTTAAAGCTGAGTCGGTGGTGGCTGCGACTCGTCTGGTGAGGTGGGGGTGTTTAGTTTGTCGTCTTGTGTGAGAACAACGATGAAGGGACGGGCAGAGAGTGAGCGAGAGTTGTTGGCTGACATATGAGGCTAGGGTAAAGGGCACCACTTGGAAGAAGAAATCAAGGCAAAGGTTTGAGGTAATGATGAAGGTGGGGGGAAAATTGGGGGTTTCTGGGTTGCTTTGGGGCTTTGTGAATGAGGAAATTGATGGTGGGGGTGATGTAGGGAGAAACTTTGTGCAAAGGTGATAAAGGATGGTGGTGGTGCTGGAAGGAGAAGCTTGGTGCATAAGTGATGGGGAAGGGGGTGGTGATGGGGAATGGTGGTGGTGCTGGAGGGAGAAGATTGGTGGTGCGGAAGTGATGGGGGAAGGGGGTGGTGATAGGGGACGGGGTTGGTGAAGGGAGAAAGGGGTGGCTTAGGTGGGAAGATGAAGAAATTGTATTTTTCTTATTTTTTTAATTAATTATTTTAATATGTTAATATTCAAATTAGATTTTAATTTTTTTTATTAATTGTTTGGCCACATAGCACACATTTGGCAGCCACGTCAGCATAAATGATGACCTCATATTTACTATATCATCACTTAACGGTTAACTTAACAGATTTTCTAACGGATGTATGAAATTGAAATGAAATAATAAATAAATGTATGATATTGAAATGTTTTAAAGATGTTGTATGAGGTTGCAATTGCACCAAAACCTGAGGAGGTAAAATGTAATTTACCCTAAAATTATAGTTAGTCATATTAGTTAGAGCAGATATGTATTTTTTTCTTCTTTTAAAAAGAGGGACAACTAATGGCAAACCACAGTTATCCACACATTCCAGGGGGTCTGGAGTGAGCATTTCAGCCCCTTGGCCACAAGAGCAGATATGTATTTGAGTTCGAATTATTCTTCCTTTATTAGTGGTATGTTGAAAAAAAAGAAAGAATTGAATTTCATGCGTACATGGGTTTTTATCACAAATGATCCCTGAAATTTATCCTCACCATCAAGATGGTCCTTGAAATTGAAAATCAATCAATGTAGTCCCTGAAAATAGGTGTCACAAATCATTGTAGTCCTTCCATCAGAATTATGTTAAAAATTCTGTTAAGTACTGATGTGGCACATAAATGGCCCCACAAGATTTACTAGTTTTTATCACAAATGGTCCTTGAAATTGACTCACACATCAAGATAATCCCTGAAATTGACCCTCACCATCAATATGGTCCTTAAAATTGAAAATCGATGAATGTAGTCCTTGAAAATAGGTGTCGAAAATCAATATGATCCTTCCGCCATAATTCTTTTGTTAAATGCTGATGTGGGTTTAATAATTAATTAAAAAAGTTGTCTGAATACCTATTTGCATAATAGAATTTTCTATTTTTTTAAATTTTTTTTATAGTAGGACATACTCCGAATAGAGATATCTTCCATAAATTCTCAAGGGCACAAGGCTTAACCAAGGCCTAAGAAGGGGTTTGGAAATAGTTTTCAACCAACAATATATACATCTTGGTTATAACCTCATTATCTCAAGGCAGACCTCGCCGTTCTTTGAGTCACGAGACCACCAGGAAAGCGCTGAACAAGCTCTTTCAGATTAAGGTTGTGAGGATGTTGATCGTCTGAATGTTAATAGTAATGTCCTAGAAGTCATTGCCAATCGGTCAAGCCGTCACCAAAGGTGATCTCGATCCAGGTTCAATTTGGTGAAAGGTGTCGAAGTGTGTAAAGATAAGTAGAGGTAGAGGAATGTGGACTGGGATTGGAGGTGATTGCAGGACTAGGTTTTTGGGTTCACAACTTTTTATTAACTATTAAACTATTAAACCTATTTGTAATTTTTTTAAATTTAATTAATTAGACTTGTGTGATCCATTTATGTGTTACATTAGCACATAACATAATTTTTGACAGAATTGTGACTTAAAGACTACATTGATTTGGGGCACTTACTTGCGGGACTACATTGATTGATTTTCAATTCCAGGGACCATTTTGATGTCGCTGGTCAATTTTAGGGACCATTTTGATGTCGCATGTCAATTTCAAAGACCATTTGTGAGGGAAAAAAAAACTCATGGGACCCATTTATGTGCCACATCATCACTTAATGGAACTTTTAACAAAATTGTGATGGAAAGACCACATTGATTTCGACGCCTATTTTCAGAGACTACATTGATTAATTTTCAATTTCATGGACCATCTTGATGGTGGGGATCAATTTTAGGGACCATTTGTAATAAAAATCCTACATTAAATATAACTATTTGAGTCATTCTAATTTATGATTTCCCCTGCAGTTACTGACACATGTTAAATAAAATAAAAAGTAATGCCAGATATTCCACTTATTTGTACGATATTGGTGATGTGGCAAATGAAACACGCAACTCAATAGGGACCATATTCAATAAGATAAACTCATTAATTGACACATGACATGCATACATCAAATAGTACGTTGATCAATGTGGTTTTCTTATCATTTTTCTACAAAAGAAAATGTGGTTTTTTTTTTTAAATACCTAAAAAATTAGAAATCAGATCAACTAGGGCACTAGTTAAAACCATTCTCATTCCTTATTTTCCTTATGCAATTTGTTGAGATGAAACAATAGCAGTTTTATTATAATATTAAGAACTGATACAAAATATAAAAAAGGACATCCAAGATAACATCCAAGAGGTCCTCAGTTCAAAGAAACTAACAAAACATAATAGACCAACTTGACCAAACTAGTTGCCACCGTACTAGTAGATTTTAAGTCCAAACAGACCCGAAAGTAAGCAAATTAAGGAATGCATTTAAGTCTTGAAATCATCTACACTCAAACTTAAAAGATTGAGATGGCACTCCATAGGCAAAAGAACTTCATTCCTAATGAAAAGGAGCACTTCGTGAAATAGCAAGAGGCCAGCCGCTATGGAGTCTATAAATTTAGAATTTGGTAATAGGAAGGAGATAGAGGAAAGAGCGGCTAGGGTTTATGTAGTTTTTCCTCCTCCAATTTTCAATAAGTGAATATTTCACAATGTAAATTTATTTATATAAAAAAAATCCCATTATAATTCTCATTTCCATTTCAATTGCTCTCAGAACGAAAGAGACCACCCAATTGATGCTAAAGTTACACGAGTTGAAGGACTCCAATTTCCTCTGCCAACCTTTTCTCTACTGCACTTTTTTTTTCCCTCTCTACTTTGCTATATACTTTCTCGCCTTCTTTTTCACTTAATTATGAAGTAACATCAACATTTCAACAATCAACACTTGCATCTTATTTCACTTTCTCTCTACTTTGCTCCACACTTTTGCCTATTTCCTTCAATCTTTACTTACATTCTATAATGTAACATCAACGTCCAGCGATATAAATTAAAGATGTTGAAACAACACAAGAAGAAAAGTTGAAAGAACAAGAACCATCTTCGGTCTTCACAGAATCAACATATAATAATTTACTTTTTTTTTTATTAGAGATGATATTACTACACAAAATCACAAATTATGAGGAGGGTTTGAATTCAAAATGCAATGGGTTGAAGAAGAAGAATCTAACACCAGAGCAATTCGCCACATGCTAATATATCACTTCCACATTGATTAAATTGTAAAATACTACTAGAGACAACACAAGCTCGTCATCCTGTGGTATTCATCAC
This sequence comes from Cydonia oblonga, assembly GCA_015708375.1. Classification (NCBI taxonomy): domain Eukaryota; kingdom Viridiplantae; phylum Streptophyta; class Magnoliopsida; order Rosales; family Rosaceae; genus Cydonia; species Cydonia oblonga. The sequence goes on from JADOBS010301282.1 coordinate 9,081, forward strand.
CGATTAAGCAAGAGATACAAACCAATTATTTTCAGTAAGCCAGCAAACTTTGCAAATATTTAGATGCTCTTTTTAAAGTTCAAAAACAAGAAACTAAAACCAGATTGCATATATGACCTTTCTTAGCTAAATAACCAAACTACACCCTCATTATTTCTTGGAGCGAAAAGGACCATAGTCGAACTCTTATCATGAATACGAAGTTAAACTAAATTGGAGCATAAACCTACACGACTAAAACGCCATTTCACAGAGTGGAGGCAGAAAATGATTTGTGCATGTATCCAGTATCAACATCAATTTCATTAATGCACTAGATGAATAGGGGTAAACTAATCTCATAAAAGGACTCTTATCCATAATAAGAAAAGCTAATTGATGAACTGTATCAATGTGATTAACGTCGTTTTCAATCCATAATAAGAAACTAAAACACATGTGCACTTATTAATATGTAAACCCTAAATCCGGAATAGTGAAACATTACACGATATATGATTTGTGTGGATTTGTAATGACATGTCAATCGGTATTACCAATACATGCATCTTTTCAAATATATTTTGATAAAGTTGATAACTTTTTAGACTTAGCATGGTCCACCACTAATATTACTGTTATTATCTCATTTTAACCACACCTATTACTAAGTGTTGAGTTTTTTCACAAAAGATCTCGATGTTATTTGGTGTTAAATATTATTTTATTATTTTTCTAATTGAGATTGTATTTTCCAACAAAAAAGTTGGAAAGGAAAACAATTCGTGACGGGTGAACTGACTTGTCACCGTATATGGAGCTCTTTTCTTGGAAAGAAATTCTCTCCGGATCTTTCCCTCCAAAGCCCAGGGATCAAGTGATCCGGGCCTTTAAAAATTTGATCCAATGGCTAAAAATTATTGTAGCTTAAAAATTTTTTTACTACTCTATTTTTAGCCGTTGAATCAAATTTTAAAGGTCTGAATCACTTGATCCTTGGGCTTTGAAGAGAGAAATCCGGAGATGATCTCTTTCCTCATTTCTTAATATCAACAGCCGTTTGCTCTAAAACAATTGATTTAATTCTAGCTTTTTGTAAAGTAGTTAATTTACAAAACTTAGTTGTACGATCAGTACACTTTCTTCACTAGTTCAACTGGAACGTGTTGGAACTTGGACTTTCTTCGTACTGAAAGCGCTTTGCTTATATATTGACCAAAAACGAAAGTGCTTTGCTGTGTAGGATTGAACTCACAATACAAATTAAGCAGTACCTCTTCTTTGACCGACCAAACTAGTCCATCGTTAGACCTACCATCAATCAAGCTATCTTCATTACTTCTTTACGAAATTAACCAGATAAATCTGTATTTTTAAAGTAATCCTCGCAGCTAATGGCCCCGATTACACCGGTGGAGCACCATTAAGGGCTAACATGGACTGTAACCTAGGTAGGTTTTGGTAGAAAATAAAATTTTACATGTGCCTAACTAGTTAAGCACAAAAGTGCATGCTAAGAAAGGTCGTTTAAACAAATGAGGACATGATCTCAACATTAATTCCCTCGCTAATTTCAATCCTGAACAGGATCTTTGTCGTTTGAATATTATTGCCAATTTGTATTTCTATACGTAAAGGTAATAGAAAAAAGTGGCTATGGAAGTGCGTAATTGCAAAATATCACTGTCGTTCTAGAATTCATCCTTCATACCACAAATATATACTTAATCTAGGGGATCTACTTTATGCCAAGAAAATAATTTTTGACGAATCAAAAACTTTCTTTTTATTGGTATATATATTCTAATAGATCCTAGTATAATTTCATGATTCTTCATACTGTGATGGAATGAAGATAGAATCTTAATCATGATCCCCTACTCATATTTTTGTTCTAATCTATATTGTGCTTTTTGACAAAAATGGCCTCATTTCAGGCCTTTATGTAATCCAATATAAATTAGTTAGGTAATGCTGGAGAGTTTACAGTTTTGTAAACCACATTTATACAATATTTTTAATAAAAGTATGGCCTACCAATACAAGTAGGTTCCACCTTCATTACAGAGGTGTTACAAATGTGTGGTCAACCAAATATGACATCCTTAGCATTTTTCAAATTTGTTACGCGAAACTCTAAAAACTTTTTATTACTACTTGTTTTTAGTTTTTAGTTCTCATTTTTCTGCTACAAATAACGGGAAAGTATGTGTGAGAAAGAAAGACTAAAGAAGGATGGTTTAAAAATGCATATGAATTAAATGGCACACCAAATGAAAACCGAAAACTTTTTAAATTTGTTTTCACCAAGTTTTTCATTTCATATATTCTCTTTCATTTCTCTGTCTTCCCCTCCACCGATCTCCCTTCATCATTCTCCATTCCTCAATTCTATATACATTTATTCAACCTCTAGCATAAAAATTAAAAACTCAAAACAAAAATGAAATGGTTCGACCGGGTCTCAAACTCTGAGTAAAATATTTTCAAGAAATAATCTACAGTATTTATGTGCACGTAATTTTGAGGATTAATGTAGTCACCCTTCATCAAATAAATAGGAAAAAATATAGAGTGGTGATATTCCCATCCCGGTGTCTTATTTTTCCACCCACCATTTAATGGAAATGTTAATAACACTAGCATTTGCCTATACACTTTGTGTGTATGAACATATTTTTTTAGAGTGAGAGAGAGAGAGAGAGAGAGAGAGAGAGAGAGAGAGAGAGAGAGAGAGAGAGAGAGAGAGAGAGAGAGAGAGAGAGAGAGAGAGAGAGAGTGTGGGG
>JADOBS010301283.1:0-11845 GCA_015708375.1 Cydonia oblonga
GACATAAAGATCCAGAGAGGATCTCAATTCTACAAAGTACAAACATGTCCACTAATTGCTACAATCATCCTTCCCACAAACTTCTCATGTAAGATAAGGCCTCTTTGCGAAATCAGAATTCGACATTGTGTGCAAACACTTTTCGCAACGAGATGTTTTTGTTTGTGTCGGACAATGGTTTGCAGTTAAGGAGGAATAGATCTTTACATGTAGGAACCCAAACATTGTTTTCGCAATCTTATACCCCCCTCAAAGAGAAAAATATAAGAACAAGTTGCAAGGTTATGGGCGGCCATATGTAATTGAATTCTAGCCTCTTGACCGAATAAAACAAAGGAGAATCAAGAGACAGAAATAAACAAAAGTGCGCATAAGTAGAAAAATAGTGCGTGAAAAATTTCCCGCAGCCATAGAATACTATGGGGAAGGACAGAGCTACTTAAGAATATACTTTGCACGGGCAATCAAAACTTACAAAAGCAGAAGAAAACAGCTGATCATCTTACTGCAAATTAAGAATTTCACTTCACATATCGGTATGTGGATTTGCGATCTAAACATACAGGATATCAACTATTTTTACTGTTCTTTATAGCTTCATTTTCTTTCTACACAAATACCAGAGCATCATGAAAGATCAGAAATGACACGATCGCACTTGTCTTCCAAAATCTTCACAGCTTCAGTAAATAGCACTTCAGGAGGTAATACACCGGTTGATTCAATTTTGACTGTGTGCACGAGAGCGAGTGAGACAGTTAGAACTGTGAAAATCATTGATAGAAACAAATTGTGCTATATTGAAACTTTTTTCTATATGAACCCAACTTCACTCATATTACGTGATGTAAGCATATATATTAAAGAAATCTAGTGAGCTCGTATCAGACAACGATCCAAAGTTCCGACTTCTAAAGGCTCTCGAGTAAGTGATTATTACAAACCAAAGAATTGAAACTGAAATCTTATAGATTTGTGCCATGAGGACTAAAGCTACAATTCTAGGACGAATTTATAATTCCAACTTTGAACACAGAAGAAAGTACTTACAAATGAAATGATCCTTCTTACGCTGCAGAGCAATAGAATTCTCCCAACCCTTCCCTTCTCTGATGCACTCCCTGCACAGTGTGCAAGCTCGCGGTGTGGCTACAGTAGCCCTTTTTTTACCTGCTAAGTGGTCAAATCATCAAATCAAGCCACTCCAAAAAATGAAAAAAACCAGGCAAACAAATTGTATTTCAAAGCATGCAAATACAACAAGAGTTTTTATAATCCAAATACCGGGACAAACCCACAAAATTGTATCATTTTTGGAATAAATTTTGCTACCGGTCTAGTATCTAGAACAGTGAGAATAAATGCCACAAAAGGGTAAGGACTAACCGTTGCCAATATCTTCAATATCAAATACTTTAACTGGGCATGTTGCCACAAGCTTCTCAGCCATCTCATCTTCAATATCTTGCGATATTATAACCTAATAAGAAATCAAAATCTTTAAGATTACTTTGACATAATCTTCAGAGTGTTTTCAAAATCACTAAAACAACTCCTTACCTCAGGAAGCATCCTATACCAAACAGGGGCAACTGGAGACCATTTAGCGTGTGTTTTACCCATACCTTTAACAGCATGTGCTTCCAGATCAATTTCCTAAAAAGTGGTAAATTTAACATCACTTAAAAGTAGTAAATTCACAAGAACAGTAAACATTACTGACTACTAGATAGAATAAATACTGAATCGATAAGATGGTAGTTGGCTACAATGCTGCATAATGAAACAATATTTGAAGTCAATTGCTCCACATATCAAATTTTAGGCCTGTGCTTAAGTTGCAGATTGAAAAGTGCTGTATATGATTTATGAGCAATGACCACATCAATACAAAACAAAAAACATGTTTACCTGACCAGGGCCTAGTCTAGCAATTGTTATGTCTCCACTCGTGGGGCAAATTGGATTGTCGGAAAATTCTGGTAAGGAATCCTGACTGCAAGTAAATGATGTATATGTTTTTGGTTTTGAGGATAACTCTGACTTGGTATCTTCCGATTCCAAAGGATACTCACTCCCATTTGGCAACCAATTCAATTCTTTTGACTTTACTGCATAAAATGTTGCAAGGTCATCACAAAAAGAAAATTCCCACCAATAGTCTTGGAGAAAGATAGGTCTATAAAACTTAATGATGGTCTAAAAAACAAAACAAAACACAGAACTATACCTGAAATACGCTGCCCCCTTCGTTCACAGCGAACATGGAGCTTAAAAACGATGGTGTTCTTTTCATTTGGTGTATTATTTTCTACAAAGTAAAATAATGACAGGAAAGAACTCAGTAGAGGAAATAAACAAATACAAATTTATTTTATATAAAATAATGGAAATATCAAACCATATTACCTGTAAATTCAAATAATCTAGGGTCAACCTTGATCGGAATGAGACCCAACCTGTGAGCAAGTACTTCATCTTGGATTACTGATGTATTGTTTGCAATAAGAACTTTTTCAATAGCCATTGTGGGAACCTGCGCTTGTATAAGACAACAAGTTTAGATCGCTGTAAGTAACATATACTGCCAACTGAATAGCAATTCTCATAACACTTCCATGTATATCATATCAGTGAGAAAAATATCGAATAGCATACACATTTCCATTACAAAAGGTAGAGACAAACTTCCATGCATAAAACACCTAGCCTTAATTCAAGGAAATAAGAGAAGCAGACACAAACTCGTATGAGATGGTTTAAGCAAACATGAAAAACTAACCATGAAGTCACTCAAGCTGTATAGAAGTAACAAGTTGAACTTAAAACACTTACATACCCGAATACAAGTTCTTTTTTTATATTTTTATATGCCATGCATGATGCTTAAACAAGAATCACTATGTCACGGAGTGATACAGCTGGAAGATGATACATAAGCCCATGAAAACGGAATATGAACATAGAACTAGTATATGAACTCAAAACAATATTAACCACTGACGAAGCATAATTTAATCACGCATACTCAAGTACTAGTGAATTTAATCAAACCTCAGCTATAAGGATTCTCCGGAATGCATTGGCAAGCGCTGGATCAATGCCGATCATATCAAACTCCATCTCATCCTCCGTAAGATTAATAACTTCAACTTTAAAGTTGTCACAGAAGCTATCCACTAAGTTATTATCGACTCCCATTGATGCATAAGCACCATTATACTGAAAAGTATCAGTCTGTAAACACCAAAATTTAAAACTGTAAGAAATAAGAAAAACAAGAAAAATTCATTCGCTGAATGCAGGTTTATGCCACTTTGGCAGATTGCTTACTTTGGTTTCGCCACTTCCACATAATCTTTTCAAAGAAACAATCTTGGTCCAAAGAAAAAATATTTTCTTCATTGAAAAATTTACATCTATGCATGAACGCGGATCAAGCTTATGTGTTCAGGTAACCCAATTACGAAAAAAAACTCCAGTAAGTACAAAGAAAATCACTTTCCCATATTTTCTTAGCAACCAAACATGACCATCAACAAAAACCAACAACCAAAAGAACCCAAATTTCTACTCAAAACGGTCAAAATTTCTCAAACTAGGAACAAAAAATTCCAAAATCGAAAAAAATGTCAGAAACAAAATCATGGGGAAATGTAGATTTCATACAACAAAAATCGAAAAATGAAAAAAATTGGGTGAAAAATTCTGTACATGAATGGGAGCATCCGCCTTGCACTCGACACGTGTCCTCTGGAATTCAATGTTTGGGGGCAGCCGCCCCATTGGCACATCTGAGAGCTTCTCTATGAATTCCAGCGTAGAGTTGGCCTTCGCAGAGTCCGATGCTTCAGACTCTGAACCCGACGTCGTATCTTCGGTATCGGACGACATCGTTTCTTCCTTCACTGCTTCACCGGCCACCCTCAATCTCTCTCTCTCTCTCTCTTCGTTCCCAGCGATCGAATTTAAAGTTAGGGTTTTGGGGGTTTAGTTTAGTGAGAAGGAGTGACGGTAGGGAAAATTTGGGGTTCAGGGTTTTGCAGAGAGAGACGATGTAAATGGGCCCTTCATAATTACCATGGGCTGGCCTTGTGTTTGAGCTATGTATAATAAGGCCTCGTTGACGAGGGGTTCTTGTGTATGGCAATCCGTACAAGGCGGTGAGGACTTACATGAAACGAGAACGGTGTCTCAAACTAATCTTGTAGTTTTGAGTTAAAACAAGTAGCAACGTTGAAGTTAATTAGTATTACGATCTAGTTATATTTTTTTTTCACTTGTAAGTGAGAAGTCTTAGTTCGATTTTCACCAAAGGCGAATTTGAACCACATCATTGTTAGCCCATTGTGAGGTTTAGTCTACCATCTTCCCCTTAGTGTAATAATATCGTTTGTTCAAAAAAAGAAGAAGGTAGCAACGCTTGATACATGCGGGAGTCTACAGTGACGTACCTTAGGCTCGTATATAGGGCAACAATTAAAACGTGTGAAACCAATGTGAGGGGTTGGGTGAGACTAAATACAAAGGGTCTCATTCTTTTGTAAGGTGTGTTGAATGGGTAACGTTGTCTAGCAGTCTGGAATCAAAATTTTTCTCTAATTGAGATATGGGTTGTGTAATTTTTCTAAATGCAAAGAAATATATGGCATCCCGCTATTAATTTAGTATGCTCCAATCGCATTCAAGTGAGTATTGGTAACAATAAGTAATTCCCGAATACAATAGCGCACATTACCTTGGCCATCCAGCCTAACCTACAAATTTCATTTTAGTTTAAATACACAATTTTCACAAAACTTACCCCACTTATGAAACATAAATTACTCAAAATAATATCCATTTGACACTTGGATGGAACTCCCTCATATGCTTGATGAGTAGAAGATAGCTCATAAAAAATGGATAGAAAAATTCATCAACGTTGTGAAAATTCAACAAGGACAGTCTGCAAAACTAGTATGGGGAAAAGGTAGGTAAAATAATCTTGATTTGTTACTGTGTTGCAGGCCAATGAAGATCCCCTTTGATAAAAGCTGCTGCTTCTCTTCCAAATATTTCACTGTGAAGGGAAACGGAACCAGAACTGCTCCATGAGCCTTTGGCTAGTGAATAAACCTTAGCTATGGTTGGTTCCATGGGTAAAATCGAACCCTGGAAAGGGTCACTGACTTGCTAATAGATGGGTTCCATATTATAAAGCTGCAACATTGTATGATTGTATCATCTGCAAGGCATACCGGTCCGTTACAAATGCCGACGATACAAATAAGTATATATTGCACAGTAGTTGCTTGAGAACCATTGGAAATATTCATGTATATATTGCATAGTAGTTGCTTTTTGCCAGGATTTGTTGTCATAATTCATGTGGTGAGTAAATATTCATGTATGATGTTATTTGCAGGTACAAAAAGTGCTGGTAAACTTTATAATGATGAGAAAGCTGTTAAGCAGTGGACCATCTTCTACATTTTGGTGTCTCGTTGTAATTCTGGTTTGTACTTTGAATTACTGCCTACGAGTTAACTATTTGGGTTGTATTGCGAGCTTTCAGAACCATGATGTGCTTGACATTTTCAAAGGCTCAAATTTACAGCAATCACAGATCTACCTCAAGAAAATACAACACTTCCATCTATGATCATGGATGTATCTCCATCTACCTGCTGACAAGTCAAATGTGGCTGCATCATTGCCACTTGCCCGTGTTACTAACGCAAACATTTATTCGTTTAGACTCAAAGAGCTTAAATATTCGACAATTTCTTATCAGCAATTTCCCACAGATGTTCCAAAATTTATGCAACACGTTAAGCTTTGAGACAAGATTTAATGAAGAGAAGTGCATGGGCAAAGACAAAGACTTTGGAAGCTAATTGAAGACATTGGGTCAGTGTCTTATCAGCAATTTTCTGAGGATTGGCGCTCTTCCACCCCAGCTGGCTCTTTAAAGTGTGGAGGTATAAAAGTCAGAATTGTGTTTAAAAATATGTTAAGAATAACGAGTTTGCAACCAATTTATTTTAGAGCAATGTGATCTATTTGCATTTAGGTTTCCTTGTCATAATAAAATTAGATTATAATATCATGGTAATAAACAAAAAATTGTGTCTAATATGGAAAAAAAATTATGAATGGTGGACGATATGATTGATATCATTTATGGAGTACACTAATAAAAAACAAATATATGTTATAATTGTTGGACTAAAATTCATAATCAATTAAAAAACACTTATGTGGATTAGAACCTCCGTTGAACAATCTCTATAATTCTACATCTCTCTTTGTATTGTAACGACGTCATAGTAAAAGAGGTAAAATGTGAGAGCATAGCCACAAACCCTTGTCATATAGTAAAAGAGGTGGAATTTGAGTAGCCCACCATGTAATTCTACTCGAACAAGACTTTATCATCAAAACTTTAGTATTCACTATTCCTATCTAATTAGGTTTACTAATCGTACCAGGACTGCAGAAGCTATACATTCCTAGTGGTACATTATCCTTATTAACGTATAAGTATCATCTCAAAATTTTGCATATTGTCTAGTGATATTACTTTCACTTGTAAGTGAGAGGTCTTAGGTTTGATCTCGTCAAAGACGAACTTAAACCATATTATTAATAGCTCATTGTGAGACTTAGCTTACTCCCCCACCCTTCAGTGTAGATAATATCATTTGTTCAAAAAAAAAAAATAGTCTTACAATATAAACTATTGCAATTTCACTCATGCAGGGAGTTCGAAATTCCCTATTCCTCTAAATCATTGTAATAATCTTGAAAAATAAAAGTCTTACAATATAAATGGAGTGGAATGAACACAGCATGTCTGTGTTGGACCTTCTAGTTTTTTTTAGAGGGGTTTAGTTTTGACGTCCCCTCTCTTTTTTTGTATTTTCATTTGTTTTCTTAAGAAGGATTAGGTTTATTCCCCTCTTTTCTTATATTTTCACTTTATTATTTCTTCTTGTATTATGATAAGGTTTATGTTCCTGGCTAGGTATAATTTCTTTTAATCCAATTTTCTGAATATATATATATATATATATATATATATATATATCAGCATATATTTGGATTTATAAATGTATGGAAGATGAAATTTCTTTGAATTATTTTCAAAAAATTTATTTATTTTTATATTTACCTCTCTCATAGGTTAAATCTTAAATGTATCACATAATTTCATATTTTCACAACTTATTTGAATTGAATTAGCTGTCATCCCCCCAAAACTGGATTTCTCATCTACCACTGTACGTGTGCAGAGAAGGTCCATATTAGGATAAGTTTTTTTTTTTTTTTTTGGTAAAAGGAATATCAAATATCTTCTTACCTAAAAGACCCGGATCGATTTCCAATTTTTCTTTCCCTTTTTTGGTTAAGCAGTTCGGATTGTGTTTTATTATGAGGCCCAATACTAGTCTAGGTTCATTTTGTTTGTTTTTAACTTTCTGTTTTTCTGTTTATATTCTTGCCACTTTATGTGGAAATGAATATTAATTAGCCTAAATTCCTGGTGAGCAAATTGAACATGATTCAGAATTCTTGCAAGATTCATAACTTACCGATTCAATTCCTAATGTGAATCTAATTACTCGCAGAATTAATGCGAGATTAGGAATAATTAACACGTTACATGTTTTTTGTTAGGTTAAAATTTTATTTTTCCAAATTTAGATGCATGGCTGTATGCTCGACTAATCTGCACTACAGCAGATGGTTAGTAGGCCAAAACATGCACATATCATTTTCCTAATTTAAGAAACATCCCCAAACACGTTTGTTTACCAGAGAAAATCAACAAAATAAACAATAAGCATTTGTATATAAAGAGTGCCATTTCCATTTTCTTGTAGCCATTGAGGGGTTTCAAGCACATTGCAACCGAAAAAAGGAGGAAGAGAGAGCAGAGAGGAAGCCCGGAGAGAAAGATGACGGGCGGCTTCGATGGAGTCTATGAAGCAAACTTGCCTGGCAAGCATCACTCGGACATTGATGTCATTGGTTAGTGACCCTAGCCAAGTAGTATTCCTTATGATCCCTGTACATTATTTTGTTTTGTCAGCATTTTTATCCACAAAAAATCTTAAATTTTCAGGGAATATACATAAAGTGAAAAGGCTACAAACTTTTATTAAAAACGAACTCAACGGACACCAATAAAATGACAATAAATGGACGGCTTATTGTCTTTTCGTCTATCTCTAGTTTTATTTTTTGTAACAAGTTTATAATCGGTTTTGTTTGCGTCTGTTTTACTAAATTTTTATTTTAATATAATATGTTATTGTGTGTGTAGAGAACATCAACGATGGTGAAGGGCCAAGTAATACTGGAATTTTAATCTGAACTGCTTTCGATTTGTTGATGTAGGTGATGATGAAGTGAATGATTGCCCCATTGAGGAAGTTCGGCTAACTGTTCCAATCACCGATGACCCTTCACAGCCAACCTTGACGTTTCGGACATGGGTTCTTGGGATTTTATCGTGTGCAATTCTTGCTTTCGTCAACAAGTTCTTTGGGTTCCGAACAAATCAGCTCTCCGTTTCCTCAGTTTCGGCACAGATTGTTGTCCTTCCTCTAGGAAAGTTGATGGCTGCGACACTCCCAACCAGAAAATTCCGAGTTCCATTCACAAAATGGTCGTTTACAATGAATCCGGGGCATTTCAATCTGAAAGAACATGTGTTGATCACCATATTTGCTAACTCGGGAGCAGGCGGCGTTTATGCAGTTCACATCATCACGATTGTCAAGGCCTTCTACCACAGACCGCAGAATCCTGCAGCAGCCTTCCTGTTAGCACAAACCACTCAGGTAAGTTTTGACACCACTGATTGATTTAGACTAGGTTTTCTTTTGTGTGTTTGATTTCTTGCTCAGCAAGTAATTGTTTTGCTGTGAAATTTGAAATCTTTCAGATGCTTGGGTATGGATGGGCTGGCTTATTCAGAAAATACCTTGTCGACTCCCCTTACATGTGGTGGCCCTCAAATCTAGTTCAAGTTTCTCTCTTCAGGTACTTTCTTACCAAATCATCTTCATTGAGAAAAGTATTTGGTATTCCATGTCAATTATGCAATGTTATGTGGTTAAGATATGACCCATATCAGTGTGTGATAGGATTGGAAAAAAAAAATTGTCACTTACAATCGCATGGCATTTCTTTGATTTTCTATTGTTATTGAAAAAAATTATAAATTGATTGGCAGGGCATTGCATGAGAAGGAAAAGAGACCAAAGGGAGGCCTTACTAGGCTGCAGTTCTTCCTTACTGTTTTCGTATGCAGCTTTGCTTACTACATTATTCCCGGATTTCTTTTCCCCTCAATCTCTGCTTTCTCCATTGTTTGCTTGATATGGAAGAGCTCCATCACCGCCCAACAGATTGGTTCCGGCATGAGTGGCCTTGGCATTGGCTCTTTCGGCTTCGATTGGTCCACAATTGCCGGCTTCTTGGGCAGCCCTTTAGCCACACCTGGATTTGCTATCATCAATATGTTAGTTGGTTTCATCTTGATCCTCTACGTTCTTACCCCCATTTCTTATTGGTCCAATGCATATGATGCTAAGAAGTTTCCAATCTTCACCTCTCACACTTTCGACTCCACAGGCAAGACCTTTAATATTTCACGGGTTCTGAATGAAACAACTTTCGACATTGACCTCGAAGCGTATAACAATTACAGTAAACTCTATCTCAGTACCTTCTTTGCCTTCACTTATGGCTTGAGCTTTGCCACTCTTACAGCTACTATTTCACATGTTGCCCTCTTCCATGGAAAGTAAGTTCTTTTTTCTTTTCAGCATCACTTTCAACTTAGAGAAGTGATTTTCGAACTCTTGTTTCTTCTTGTGCACTCCTTTTTGAGCCATTCGATTGAATAAATTGAAGGAGACTTATCAAGGGACAAACAATGAGAGGAGTGCAGAAGGAGAAAACAAGAGCGTGAAATTCAATACACTCGATTATTACTCTTGTTCAAAGCTAATAACTTGTTCATGCATGAACAGGTCAATTTGGCACATGTGGAAGAAGACAGCTAGTGCCGTGAAAGATCAAGTCGGCGACATCCATACCCGTCTGATGAAAACGAACTATGAATCTGTCCCTCAATGGTGGTTTCAACTCATCCTTGTTTTAATGGTTGGCCTTTCCATCTTTGCTTGTGAAGGCTTTGGAAAACAGCTCCAACTTCCATGGTGGGGAGTTTTAATGGCTTGTGGCATTGCCCTATTTTTCACCTTGCCCATCGGCATTATTCAAGCCACAACAAACCAGGTATGATCAACATGTTGCAAATTTCGTCCGAAGAGACTCATATATGTTTCAATTTGTCATCCAATTGTATTTGTTGTGCAGCAACCGGGGCTTAATGTGATCACGGAGCTAGTTATTGGGTATATTTACCCAGGGAAGCCTCTTGCTAATGTGACCTTTAAAACCTATGGATACATCAGCATGGCACAAGCACTCACTTTTCTTGGTGACTTCAAATTAGGTCACTACATGAAGATCCCTCCTAGGTCAATGTTTATTGCACAGGTAACCAAAATTTATCGATAGTAGCAGCAATTTTTTTAATTTTCATATTTGTGATATAATTACACTTACAGTTCTTCATTCTTTATTAAAGGATCGACTGTCAATTATAGCAAAACGTTTTGACGTGTTATCAACACATTATGATACAAAATCTGTCATTTAACTAAGGACATACATCTTGCATAGTGAATTTTTAGTTAATTACACGCATTTGATGAAAGTTTTCCCTTGTACAATAAAAGCGCACTAAATCCTAGTTTACACACAGTTTATTATCTGCTTAATCCCTCCCAATTTTATTTCCGATTTAAATATTCGTTCTTTAATAGTTCATATTTATGATATAGTCACACTAATGTGATTTGGATCATTTCCGTTTTGTGCATCTTCAGCTAGTTGGAACAGTAGTGGCTTCAGGTGTATATTTTGGCACAGCATGGTGGCTTCTCGAATCCATTGAGCACATATGCGATACATCAAATTTGCCAGAGGGAAGTCCGTGGACATGCCCGGGAGACGATGTGTTCTACAATGCTTCGATCATATGGGGGGTCATAGGCCCCCTCCGAATGTTCACCAGTTACGGAGTCTACAAGGAGATGAACTGGTTCTTCCTCATCGGCCTCCTTGCACCTGTTCCGGTTTGGTTCCTCTCCAAGAAATTCCCCAACCAAAAGTGGATCAGGCTCATCAACATGCCCATAATCCTCGGAGCAACGGGCTCCATGCCGCCGGCTAAAGCAGTGCACTACATAACATGGTTTACAGTTGGTATTTTCTTCAGCTTTTATGTGTACAAAAGGCACAAGGGCTGGTGGGCTAGGCATAACTATATCCTCTCTGCTGCTTTGGATGCTGGCCTAGCCTTCATGGGAGTTCTCATGTATTTCTCCCTCCAATCCAAGGGGATCAATGGGCCTCAATGGTGGGGTCTGGAAGGCAGTGACCACTGCCCGTTGGCCCAGTGTCCGACGGCTCCCGGGGTAGTTGCCAAAGGCTGCCCAGTCCAGTGAGACATGCTTTCGAGGAATCCTGCATTTGTGGTTTTATTTCATTGTGAATGTCACATCCCAGTTTCTATTCCGAACTTCAGATCCTGCATTTGTGAATGTCATGTTTAATTACGTACAGTGTGATTTGTTATTAAACTACTTTAATTACTTTAATTACAATTTTAAGATTTTAATCGTTCTGTTGATAAATAATTCTTTTCATTTTTCTATCATTTGGAGCTAGTTAATTTAACTGAGCATGCTTTTATACTGAAATCTGGTCTTTAAAAATG
>JADOBS010301284.1:0-11848 GCA_015708375.1 Cydonia oblonga
ACAAAAAAAAAAAAAAAAAAAAAAAAAACATTTAACCTTTTAGGCTTTTTAGCTAAAAAAAGTCTCTAAGATTGACATAATTTCTCACTTTGGTCTATGAGATTTAAGATTAATAGGCGTGGTCCTCGAGAATATCCACTATCAATCATTTTGATCATTCTATGAAATTTTTTGTTAAATTGAGAAAAATTTTGTCAAATCAAAACCCCTTCACTTAAATTGGTGGTTTCTTCAATTTAACAGAGATTTTTCACAAAATGATCAAAATGATTGACAGTTTACAATATCAGAGACTATCATATCGATTTTAAATCTTAAAGACCAAAATGAGAAGTTATAATAATCTCAGCAACCATTTTAGCTAAAAAAATAATATTTTAAAAGGAAAACTAATGAAAATTATTTGAAAACTTTGAATTTTAATTAAAATGACAAAAAGATGTTGTAAATGAATAATACCATGAGCGACTTTTTAGAGTAAAAATGTCATTTCCGTTAAAAGTGAACAGTACCGGAAGTGTTTCGTTAAAACTCCCTATTTTAAAACAAAAAAATATGAGCTATGAGTCAAAGCACTATTTACCATGGGTACTTTTACAATTTTACTGATTGGAAAAGGTAAATAAAAAAATATAAATTTCATTGTGTAACATCCCACATCACCCAAGGGAGTGGATCCTCTAAGCCTTATATGTATATTCTCATCTCTACCTAGCACGAGGCCTTTTGGGAGCTCACTGGCTTCAGGTTCCGTGGGAACTTTGAAGTTAAGCGAATAGCGCGCGAAAGCATTCCCAGGATGGGTGACCTACTAGGAAGTTGCTCGTGAGTTCCCAGAAACAAAATCATGAGGGCGTGGTCGGGGCCCAAAGCTGATAATATCGTACTACGACGGAGTCGGGCCAGGGATGTGGTGGGGGCGCGAGCTGGGATGTGACAATTTGGTATCATAGCCAATCTCTGGCTGGAAGTGTGCCGACGAGAATGTCGGTCCCCTAAGGGGGTGGATTGTAACATCCCACATCGCCCAGGGGAGTGGATCCTCTAAGCCTTATATGTTTATTCCCATCTCTACCTAGCACGAGGCCTTTTGGGAGCTCATTGGCTTCGGGTTCTGTGGGAACTCCGAAATTTAGCGAGTAGCGCGCGAGAGCATTCCCAGGATGGGTGACCCACTGAGAAGTTGCTCGTGAGTTCCTAGAAACAAAACCGTGAGGGCGTGTTCGGGGCCCAAAGCGGACAATATCATGCTACGGCAGAGTCGGGCCCAGGATGTGGTGGGGGCCCGGGCCGGGATGTGACATATTGTCTCTTGAATTCGTCATATTTTCTTGATATTTGAAAGAAAGTGTATTGTTTGAATGAAGCATAACCCAGTTGAGTGAAACAAGCACAAAGATGTCTCACTTCTCACCCTTCTGCTCTAATCATTAATGGCAACTCTTATTGTAACGACCAATCACCAAATATTTCAGTTTTTATAATTTTAAAGCGTGAATTTACGAAAATGACCTTCCAGGTAAAAACATTGACTTTTGTTGACCGTCGTGTCGTGTCGCATAAGGCTCTTTTCCTTGGCGTATCCTTGTAGTACACATCATTATGAACGCGTGGGCGCAAACTGAATTGAATTTAGAGCTAGAATGTGAATTTTACGGAATTTGAAACGTAGGGGCATTATGGTAATTTTATGTCCCACGAGACATTTTCTCTTTTCGTCTTTTCTCACTTTGGTTGGGGTGCTAGTGGAGCACACCCCTGCTTTTTGGTCCCCCAGTTCATTCTCTCTCTCTTTTTTCTCTCTCTTTTCTCTTCTTTTTTTCACTGGTGAACTCTCTCAAACTCTCTCCCCGATCCCTCAACCACTCAACAACCACAAGAGCACCCCCTCACCTCCTCCTTGTAAGACCCACAAACCCATGATCGAAGAAGGAACCTCTCCTCCAAGCTTTTATCTTTTCTGCAATGTGCAACCCTTCTCCGGCGAGTTTCCGATGTCCCCAACCAAGGTAAGCCCTCCTAAAACCCCTAGATCATGTGTTAGTGTTTGATTAGGGTAGGTGTTAATGACTTGAGAACACAAGGAAACCCTCGGGAGGGAGCACTATGCATTTTCTGGATTTCAGAACCGTGGCCATTTGGCCACTTTCAGACATCTTTTCCTGCCAACTCTGGCCATGTCACAGCCACCATTGGGTATGTATCAATTCCTTACATTCCTAGCTTCATTTAGGTTCTTAAATCACTGAAATTGGTTGAGAATTGAGCTCGAAATGAGTTCTGGAATTTGGCCTTTCCACCTGCAAAATCTGCAGGTTTCATGGAAAAGACGAGTACACTTGTACTCACGGCACATGGGTTACACGTGGGATTGCCAAGGGTCGGCACGTGGAGTGCACGAGCCTCCGCCGGACAGCAACGCCAGTGACTTTTTCGGTGACACATCTCAGCGCGTGGTGGCTCGTGCGGCAGCATGTGGGGAAACCCAAGGTCCCTCTTTAGGTTTTTCGACGTCCCGAATTCGAATCCACTAGCCATTTCCCAAATTCAATCATTTTAGTAGAGGTTTATTAAATGGTCTATATTTGTGTTTAGGTACATCGGTTGGAAGTGACCCCATCCTCCCTAGTTCAAGTAGGTCCCCGGTAGCAAAATATTTATAAGTGGACCCCTTTTTAAATTGCATGTTTTTATAGAATATTAGGCTTGCATTCACGAAAAGCATGATTTCATGATTTTAAGTTTTATGCATTATTTATGATTTATCGAATTATGTTTTACGAAACATCATGAATTATTGGATTTTCATTTATGAAATACTACGAATTTACGAATATGAGTTATTATGGATTTATAAGGTGAGCCTTTGAGCCTTTGAGCTCCGGTGATTTGATATGAGTTTTTGAGATACATTTTATGTGCTTATCTAGAGGGTTATCATACTACACATACACATAACACGAGTATGTAGACGTCTATGGTCATAGGACATAGTTAAGGATATTTATGACATACTCCCAGCTTCACTGGCAAAACCAGTGTCGAACAGCTTCACTAGCCATGGCTAGTGTCGGTGTGTCATGTATATGTTTCTTCTCTAGTGTAACCCAGAGTCGTACAGCGTCACCTTCGAGTGATGGGACCTACCATATTTCTTTATTGGTGTAACCCAATGTCGTACAGTTTCATCTTCGATGATGATTATGCCGTCAGGCGATTATGATAGCCCTAGTTGAGTACATCATTGATGTGATTTACGGATGTTTTTCAGATTTGCCTTCGAGCGACTATATTACCATTACTGGGCATTGGTTTCACGTACATGTTTTAAGAATGTTTTTCATGGCATGCTAAAGTTTTCAAAAAACCTACTATGTAGTATTATATGATTTTTCAAAACAAGGGGTTAGTATGTTCTGAAGAAAAAAATGGTTTTCTTATTATTAGTATTATTATTATAAACTTTGGTCTACTCACCATTTGTTTTGCGCCCCTTCAAGATTTAGAATCGAGGCATACGATCCCTACGTGAAGGCACTCCCACATCGATATCTTCAAGTTTTCTCTGTGTAGGACCCATTCCTTTATTCGTACCTTTTTATAATAATTCTTTCACATTATTCATGATTAGTTGTATGCTTCGAACCCATTTCGCATCAGCATATTTCTTTCTAATTACATATTTTATTTGTAAGCATGTTTTAAAATGGCTTCGTCACCCTCGGGTATTGGCTAGCACGTGCGTATCCTAGTATATGGGGATATCATGGTTGGGGCGTGTCAATTTGATATCAGAGTATGGTTTGTTCAGAGCATACTTAAGATCTTCTCTTATCCTTTTAGTGTGTCGGCCTTGATATCATTTAGATGTCGCGGCTTCTGTTTATTGATGTCCTTTGGCACAGTTGTGCAATCCTTATTCTGCCTGAATAGTCACATCCTATTTGAAGCATAAGAAATCCGTGTTAGGATTGTGCCTCAAGTTTGACGTAATTGGTTGATGGACGACTTTCAACAACGAACCGATACTATGCGTCATGCGTTCCTTAGGAATGGCAGACAAAGTCAGATCTAAATGACCAGTAATAGAGGAAACATTAGTAGGATGAAGTCTGCTTGGGACTAGCTGAATATCTGAAACGATGATGGTACTCTAGGACTTGCGTTCCTTAAGAATGGCGGGCAGAGACATACCTGTTGGGAGGTTGGTCAAAGCATCTGAAGTCTGTGTTAGAGGAAATCAGGGAAACACTAGTTGTAGGTAATGTTAGCATGTATCTGTGAGGTAGACCGAATTAGTTTCCTCGAGCTTGTTGTTTCCATTGAAGGAATTCGTGTGGACCTTCAAAAAAATTCTTGGTGGTTGTCTTATTGATAACATTCTTGTCTACTCCAACCACGAGGTCGGGTCATTAAACATCAACAGCCAGCTTTACGCCAAATTCCTCAAATGTCGACCTTGCTTAGATTTCGTACCTTTCTTAGGAGATGTGAGTGTAGCAGAAGATATTCTTACCAAATCCAAGGTTGTGACAGTTGGAAATAGAAAATCCTCACAAATGTCATGAATTACGTAATACCATTGGTTGTGTCGATTCTATAGATAATTATAACCAATTCTTTGACCATAATCATATTTCCATTTCCTTTGGCTAGGAAAAACTCTATTTTTTTTTTTAAGATGTTGAATGTAAACGAAGTTCCTAACAACTGAGTTGTTGTCTCACCCGACCACTTTTCTTACACCTTTCAATGACGTCAATCAATTTCAAATATTACGATGATGTCTTACCGAATGTGTAGTTGTGCACTGATGCAACATGATAGTGTAACGTGTATGCCTTTCGACTTTGGAACTGCATGAAGTGAACCGTCCTATTTACTACCTAGAGTCAACGGCTACCATCCTGGCTTGAAAACCGAATGACACCTTCTTCGGGGAGTAACGCGTTAAATTCTTGTTAACCTCGCAAACTTCTTAATTATCTTCACTCGAAAAGAGCTAAATCTCAGGGAGCGACGATGGATAAAATATATCAATGTCTACGATTGCCATCGCGTACCACCCCGATTGTGCAAACATAGTTGCTAATCACCTCAGTAAAAAGACACATTGATACCTGAATATTCTTTAATCAATTATATTTTCACCTTGTGCGGAACTCTCGAATACTTTTGCGACATGAATTTCAATCATCTGGAAACTGAGTTAGCCAATTTTCAAGTTCAACCATTTCAAATTGTTGTTACCCATTCAAGTTAGGTATTTGTATGTACTCAAGCATCAAAGTTGTATATTCAATCCAGATATCTTGTACTCTAGATTTCATGGATTTGTTTTGACCTTTAAATTCTTTAGTGTTCTTTTAGCCTTCTCGACATGGTTTCTCGCTAAATCCGTGAGGAATTCACGATGGATCGACTCGGCTGAAATGTGCGCCCTGTTTCATATCGATTCTAGTAGGAACATTAGGGGCATAACATCTTCGCAAGCTTACCATACTTACCAGGAAGAATTTCAAGTGGTCTTGAGGATTGAGTCGTCTTTTAGTAAGGAATTGGTAAAGGTAGAACTGTAGGTTCCAAGCCTAGTGATTGTGGGGCCAGTTTTTATGAATGGTTTGAAGCGACAACCGTTATTTGAAGGGAGTGGTCAGAGTGATAGTTCTTCGAATATAGGTCTCGAATCTTGTACCTCTCGATCAAGAGAGCGCTCATTGTGGTTAGTCACAAAAGAAGTATTTTACGACAAGTGTTCGTCTATGCGCATCTTCTAACACTACAAATTTTGGGTGAGTTATTTCCACTTTCGGTTTTAAATTCAGCATAAGTATTTGAATCCTACGTTAGTATATATCTATTTTTAACGTCATCTTATTATACATATATATTTTTTACACTATGTTATTACATAATTATATATATTTTTGACTTTATACTTTTATATAGGTATTATACAATACTTTTATATTGAAGGAGAATGATGGTATGAGCTTGGAGGCATGAATGAGGAATCATTGCAATAAAATCACGATAGAATGGCATTCCTTTTTATGCAGCCGCTCTAACTTGATTTCTTCTTTATATATGTTTTCTTCCTTTTTTTCTAGTATTTTTATGTACAGCAAGTTATTTCAAATATCGAGGATGAAATTTTCTTAAAAGGGGTAGATTGTAACGACCCATCCCTAAATATTTCAGTTTTCATAATTTTAAAGCATGAATTTACGAAAATGCCCTTCGAGGTAAAAACATTGACTTTTGTTGACCGTCATGTCGTGTCGCGTAAGGCTCTTTTCCTTGGCATATCCTTGTAGTACTTGTCGTTACGAACGCATGGGTGTAAGCGAAATTGAATTTATAGCTAGAATGTGGATTTTCTCGTTTCGTCCTTTCTCACTTTGGTTGGGTTGCCAGTGGGGCCCATCCCAGCTTTTTGGTCCCCCGGTTCTTTTTTCCCTCTCTTTTCTCTTCTTTCTTTTCCCTGTGAACTTTCTCGAACTCTCTCCCTCATCACTCTCTCCCCCTCTCATCTTTCTGTCACACTCTCTCCCAGATCCCTCAACCACTCAACAACCTCCCTCACACCCTTCCACGACCTTTGCGAGACCCACAAACCCATGATCGAAGAAGGAACCCCTCCCCCAAGTTCCTATCTTGTTCTGAATTGTGCAACCCATCTCCAGCGAGTTTCCGCCGTCTCCGCCCAAGGTAAGCCCTCCTAGAACCCCTAGATAGTGTGTTAGTGTTTGATTAGGGTAGTGTTATGTTACATCCCGGCCCGGGCCCCCACCACATCCCGAGCTCAACTCCATCGTAGCACGATATTGTCCACTTTGGGCCTCGTCCACGCCCTCACGGTTTTGTTTCTTGGAACTCACACAAGAACTTCTCAGTGGGTCACCTATCCTAAAATTGCTCTCACGCGATCTCTCTTAACTTCGGAGTTCCTAAGGAATCTGAAGCCAGTGAGCTCCCAAAAGGCATCGTGCTAAATGGAGGTGGAAATGTACATATAAGGCTTAGAGGGTCCACCCCCCTGGGCGATGTGGGATGTTACAATCCACCCCGTTTAGGGGTTCGACGTCCTCGTCGGCACATTTCCGGCCAGGGATTGGCTCTGATACCAAATTGTCACATCCCGACCCAGGCTCACCTCCGTCGTAGCATGGTATTGTCTGCTTTGGGCCCCGACCACGCCTTCACGGTTTTGTTTCTAGGATCTCACGCGTGCAGAACTTCCCAGTGGATCACCCATTCTGGGAATGTTCTGGCCCATTCTCGCTTAACTTTGGAGTTCCTATGAAACCCGAAGCCAGTGAACTCCAAAAAGGCCTCGTGCTAATTGGAGGTGGGTATGTACATATAAGGCATAGATGATCTATTCCCCTAGGCAATGTAGGATCTTACAATCCAACCCCCTTAGGGGCCCGACATCCTCGTCGACACACTTCCGGCCAGGGATTGGCTTTGATACCAAATTGTCACATCCCGGCCTAGGCCCCCACCATATCCCAGGCTCGACTCCACCGTAGCACAATATTGTCCACTTTGGGCCCCGACCACGCCCTCACGGTTTTGTTTCTGAGAACTCACACAAGAACTTCCCAGTGGGTCACCCATCCTAAGATTGGTCTCGCGCGATCTCGATTAACTTCAGAGTTCCTAAGGAATCCGAAGCAGTGAGTTCCCAAAAGACCTCATGCTAAATGGAGGTAGGAATGTACATATACGGCTTAGAAGGTCCACTCCCCTAGGCGATGTGGGATGTTACATGTTAGGTGTTAATCACTTGAGAACGCATGGAAACCCTCGGGAATGAGCACTGTGCATTTTCTGGATTTCGGAACCATGGGCATTTGGCCATTTTCAGACATCTTTTCCAGCCAACTCCGGCCATGTCACAGCCTTCTGTAATACCCTGGAAATTTAAATATATGAATATGTGGAGAAAATCGAAAATAAATTGATTTATGCTTATGGAAATAGAATTGAGAAATTATTATAATTAACGTAATTGTATTATTGAGCTTTTATATGATTTTTCAGAAATTTATAATAATTGATGTGAGCTAAGTTTTAAATTTAACTGGTTACGAGGATTAAAGTTTGAAAATTAATTATATAAAATCCGTAGACCTTTTGAGGTCAAAAATTATATTTTTAATAGAGCTCGATCTCACAAACGGGTAGGAGTAAACCGTTTGTGAAACGGAGTTATAACGAAAGAGTTATTAACGATTGAAGTTAAGGATAAAATGGTCATTTGACCAATATCTGGAAGACACCAGATTGACTAAGAGAAGTTTGATGAGCCACGTGGGTGGCTATGATGCAGAGGGAAGGAGAGAAAAAGAGGAACACGGACGAAGGAGATAAGGAAAAAAGGAAGGGAATGAGAGAAGGAAAAAATGAGGGAAATGAGATAATGAAGAAAATGAGGGGGTCGGGTACATCCAACCCGTGCGGCCCGGTCGGCGCCCACACCTCTTTTCGAAGAGATTTCACCCTTTTTCCGGTGAAATGCATCACATAACCCCTTGTAAACCTCTCCACGATCTTTCCTCTTCCTATTACACCCCAAAAAGATAAGGATTTGGACTTTAAATTGGGTGAAACCGCACGGTGGGGTGCGGAGGGTGTGTGTTCAAATTCCACTAAATCTGAAACAAACTACGTCCATCACCACCACTGTTAGACTCCCCTTGAGGTCTGGAACAAAGCCCAATCAATGGTAGGGACGGTGGAGCACCAGAGAGAACGGATCGAGGCCACCCAAATTCTAGGGTTCCGGCTGGTTTGAGTGAAATTGGGCCTATTACCGGCTGAATTGGACTTCGGCCCAGGTATGAAAGTTGTTCATCTCATCGAACTCTATAAACCTGTAAAGTTTGGTAATTTTTAGAGTTCGTCGGAATTTTGGGTTTCCGTTCGCCGAAAACCACCACATGCGGCAGCGCACAGCCAGGGAGCCGACGTTGTCATTTTTCGTGTAAATTTTGATATTATGAACCTATAATTGGTAACCATTTGATAAGAATTGGATTGTGAAGGTTAATGTTGGATATGGTGGTTACTAGAATGTGTTTGGAAGTTGGTAAAATAATGAAATGTGAACTACGAATGGCTTGATCCCTAGTTAGGGTACGTAGGCAGTCTAACGAGACGTTAGATGCAGCCATAAAATATGTGAGGTTAAATAAACTCGAGTTTAAAGGTTTAAATGGAATTTGGTCTATAAGGAGAAACGGTGTTATAATGAAAAATAATAGCGTACATTGGTTTAGGAATTTCAATTAGGGTTCATTTGTAGAATAAAGAATCTTTTTATATAAGGATTGGTGGTGGTTAGAATGAGTTAGACAAGTATTTTGGATTTTGGGCTTACCATCGAAATCATTTCCCGAAAATAAATATTTCAGGGCTGGGGCGTTACACCTCCAATGGGTATGTACCGATTCCCTACATTCTTAACTTCATTTAGGTTCTTAAATCACTTAAATTAGTTGAAAGTTGAGCTCGAAATGAGCTCTAAAAATTAGCCCTTCCACTTGCAAAATCTGCAGGTTTCATGGAGAAGGCGAGTACGCTTGTACTCATGGCGCGTAGGTTGTGCGTGGGATTGCCAAGGGTCAGCAAGTGGAGAACACATGCCCCTGCCGGAGGTACTGTGCTTCACCACCGTCCATGATGGCGCCGGCGACCCATCTCAACGCGTGACGGCACGTGGGGTGGGGCGTGGTAACCCGAGCCGCCGCCCCGTGGCGGCGTGTAAGGGAACATGAGGTCACTCCTAAGGTTTTTCGACGTTCCAAAAGAATCCGCTGTTTGATTTCCCAAATTCAATCGTTTTAGTAGAGTTTTATTAAATGATCTCTATTTGTGTTTAGGTGCGTCGGTTGGAAGTGACCTTGTCCTCCCTAGTTCCAGCAGCTCCCCGGTAGCGGAATATTTATGAGTGGACCCTTTCTTAAATTGCATGTTTTTATAAAATAGGCTTGCATTCACGAAAAGCATGATTCCATGATTTTACGTTTTATGCATTATTTATGATTTATCTAATTATGTTTTACGAAACATCATGAATTATTGGATTTTTGTTTATGAAATACTATGGATTTATGAATATGAGTTATTATGGATTTATGAGGTGAGGCTTTGAGCCTTTGAGCTTCGGTGATTTGATATGAGTTTTTGAGATACGTTTTATGTGCTTATCTAGTGGGTTATCATACAGCACATACACACAACATGTTTATGGCCATAAAACATAGTTGAGGATATTTATGACATACTTTCAGCTTCACTGGCGAAACCAGTGAGGAACAGCTTCACTAGCCACGGCTAGTGTCAGTGTGTCATGTATATGTTTCTTCTCTGGCGTAACCCAGTGTCGTACAGCTTTACCTTCGGGTGATGAGACCTACTATATTTCTTCACCGGCATAGTCCAGTGTCGTACAGCTTCACCTTCGGTGATGGTTATGCCTTCAGGCAACTATAATACCCCTAGTTGAGTACATCATTGATGTGATTTACGGATGTTTTACGAATTTTCCTTCGGGCGACTATATTACCATTACTGAGCACCGGTTTACACGTACATGTTTTACGAATGTTTTTCATGGCATGCAAGAGTTTCCAGGAAACCTACTATGTAGTAATATATAAGTTTTCAAAACAGGGGATTAGTATGTTCCGAAAGAAAATGGTTTTCTTATTATTAGTATTATTATTATTATAAACTTTGGTCCACTCACCCTTTATTTTGTGCCCCCTTCAGGATTTAGAATTGAGGCTTACCATCCTGGTGTCAAGGCACTACCACATCGGTATCTTCGAGTTTTCTCTTTGTAGGATCCATTCCTTTGTTCGTAACATTTTATAATAATTCTTTCACATTATTCTTGATTAGTTGTATGCTCTGAACTCGTTTCTGCATTGGCATATTTCTTTCTAATTACATATTTTATTTGTAAGCATGTTTTAAAATAGCTTTGTCACCCTAGGGTGTCAGCCACCACATACCTATCGTGGTATATGGGCATATCGAAGTCAGGGCATGTCACTTATTGTTATTGTTGTGGTCCTCATCACCATCATCCATCATGACCATGTATTTTTCCTCCTTCATCTCCGACCGTCGAATGCTGCAACCTAACTTTGACAAAATGATAGAGGATTAGTTGCTTGTTTTTTGAATAATCATGTATTGTTGATGTTTCACTTACCTATTTATCAAAATTCTCATACATCAACGCCTGACAATTAGGTCAATTTCGCACATAAAAAAACGTAACATGTTATTTTAAGAATATCTCTACTGGCAGAAGTTAAATTCGAGGAGTTAAAGTTGGGTTCAGTTTCCCCATTGCACCTCTAGATAAGATATACATATTCACACTCTTTTTTCTCCCATCTAGTTGGAGTTTGAACGATGACAAAGAGTGTTAAAAGTGACAGTAACTCTTTATTTAATAAAAGGGTGTGTTATTCACACATCTTATTTTACTTTTTACATATCCCTTGATAATTTATGTCCGTTGATCTTCTTCAATTCATCTGATCCGACTGCCGAAAATTAAAAAAGTGTGTGAGAAGTAAAATGGAATATGTGGATATCACACCCCTTAATAAATCAATCAGCACATGTCGGTGGTATATATCAACTTTTTTCTTTTCAGCAAAAGCATTATTTCATACTACCTAAAAATACAATCCACATTTTACTAAATTGTTAAATTTTACGTATTAAAAAGAAATTTCCCTTGTTGCACACCCTAAGTTCACAATCACAAAATATTAAAGTGGCTTAGGGCCTCCATCCCATGAAAAAAAATTCAGTGTAT
>JADOBS010301285.1:0-11848 GCA_015708375.1 Cydonia oblonga
ATATATATATATATATATATATATATATATATATATATATATATATATATATATATATAAGGAAAACTAATGAAAAGAGCTTGAAAACTTTAAGTTTTAACAATATGGACAAAATAAAGGGTAAAATGAATAGTATAATGTTTGACTTTTTAGTGTAAAAATGTGATTTTTCGTTAAAGTGAACAGTACCGTGAGTTTTTCGTTAAAACTCTCATATATGTGTGTGTGTATTGTTGATGCAATTGGTATTTTACCAAACATCTATATATATGAAGACATTGAATGATCTTTCAAGTGCATATAAATGTTCAATGTTGTAGGACTGTTTTGTGATGAGAAAACTCTGAAATAAAAGAATTACCAAACATTTCAGAAGGAGTAAATGGTCATGAACTTTATGGTATGCCATCAATTATTACTCCAATTCTTTCTTTTCAAAATCATGATCACAGTCACTCCCATTAACACAGTTGCACCCAATTTTCCATACATATATAATGACTCTTAGCCCATCAATCAAGAATGTGAAATCACAAGGGGAGAACATTTGGGACTGTTCTTTGTTCAAGTGTCAAATGTTAGGGGCATATGTGAGAATATCACATAAGTTGATCGATTTGACAGAACTTGATGTCACTATTTCCCAAGAAACTGAGTGAAGGTTGCTTACGCTATCAAGTTGATCGATTTATTGGGGACATGATTCTCTTCGGATTCCGTTGTCCTAATCTACATAGTCAAATCATTTAGATCATTAAAGTTTAATCGTTGTCCTAATCTACCTAGTCAAATCATTTAGATCATTAAAATTTAATTTAAAGGTTAAAATTATTATAATTTTTAAAATTAACTTTTGTTTGTAACCATTAAATTAAATTTCAATAACCCGAATAATTTGACTCGATGAATTAGGACAATTGGATCAGGAGAGGATCCATGTCCATTTATTGGAACCTATATGCAGTATATCAAAGATTAAAAAACACCATGAAAAACCGGTCATGAATAGTAATTAGGTGATGTTAGAGAGAGATAATCTACTTAAAACATATTTTGTAGATTACATGATGTAATAGTTGATGATTAAATTCTTGTTTTACATCATAAAATAATGAATTCAACCATTAACCATCACATTATGTGATTTATAAATATGATCTTTCTAAATTTTTAGTAATATTATTTCTGAAAAAGCAATAAACAATCTAATATTCCATTAAGTAACAGTAATACACTTTAAGTAAGCAATCTCCAAAGTAAGCACTTAACTTAAATGGATAATAAAAGAAACAGAAAGCTGAGGAACCCAACCCAAGGCATGTATTTTATCTCACAATTACACATCCCCAGACTAGACTGATAAGAAAGGTCAAGAGTTTTTGTAGTAATTCTTTCTTTCTTCTAAGATTCTTTTGTCATCTTCTTAAATTTTTGTTTCGTTTTTTTCCTTCACTCTTTTTACCAAAAACAATAAAAATAAAAGTTCGGTTTTTTTTTTCTTTTAGAATACCAACCCACATGACCAAAGGTTCTGGTTGAATAATTTTTCCCACTTTAAAAGATGAATAATAAAGGCAAGTCCCATCTTCATATCAATCTCTTCTATCACACACTGAGACTGAGCTTTCCAGTCATGTCTCTGATGGATGTTCTTGTTTCCACTGTAGAATCCTTCTGTTCATCATCTTTCTGTCCCATCCACTAAAATTCCAAAGGGAATGTGGGACTCATTGGTTCTGCTTCCAATCAACCAACTACCTTCTCTCTCTCTCTCTCTCTTCTTATCACATCATCTCTTTCCCTAATCCGTGACTCTATTCTGGTAAATAACAAGAACCCAGAATTATAAAACTTATAGAAAAGGTAGAAAAGTTAGAATCTCCCCCCTACCCCAACATGTAAAACTCAATTCAAACCACAAGAACTAGGTTTTAAACTGCACCACCAAAAAGAAAGAACAAAAACTAACTTACAAAGAGTATACTCTTAACTCTTGTTTAGTGGGGGTTGATTGATATTTTTTCATGGTGATTAGTCTTGGCCTTGTTATAACTGCCTCTTAGCTTCACCAAATGAAGTATTGTTGGTGTTGTGATCTCCCGACCAATTATCAAAGAGATTGAATGGATCTAAGGGCGCTGCATCCTTGCCTACCTTTTGCTGCTGCTCATCTGCTGAGAAACATTGTGAAAACAAGAGGTTTAGTGGATCAGCCTCAATTTCTCCTAAATCAGCAAAGAAGTCCTCAGGATGGTGAGACTGGTTGGACTGCTCATCAGGCATTGAGGGTCTATAAGCAAACCCTAAGTGCTGCTGATGATGATCAAGCTCTAATTGCTTCTCAATGTCCTCAAATTCTTCCTTCACCGTTGAAGCACTTCCAGCGGTGATAACTGTTGGAGACACATGGTTATCATCATTCATATTCTCATTTTGTTTTTCCTTTGTTGGGCTAGTTGGTTTTTGATGAGGCTGATGAGAGCTATTGGGAGAGACCTTCAAGGCGGCGGCGCCGGCTCCGTTTTTGGATGGCTGGGATCTGGTTGAGCCAGCTAGGGCATTTCTCTGAGTAGGCCATGGATGGTTGTGTTCAGAAGTGTAGGTGATTACCAACATGTTTGGATCCGTCCGGCTACGCTCTACTTGTTTCCTTGCTGGGCAACCCTTTGAGCTGCTACATCTGTAGTAGCCCCTACAAGTAGTATCAAACACATAAGCTGATTTAGTTAAGGTTCAATGGCATTGATAATATGTAGATGATTATTATGATTATAATGATGATTATGTTGATCAAATCTTTGATTATATTGCTTCCATCACATAGATATCAACTAATAATAGTCACAATGAAGGGTTATTCTACAAAACTGACTGGTACTGAGTTTTTGTGCTCGCTAGTTACAAATAGTTTAATGAATTCACTTTCTTTTTGTCCACAATTTTTCAGAATACAAACTTTCACGACTCAAGAATCATTCAAAATAAAATAAAGGTAAGTGTTTTGAGTTTTGATGGGAAATGATTTTCGACATTATTTTTTTTGGTGCACTTTTATTTATTTAGATCTCTTTAATTCTTTATTCTATCAAGTGCCATAAATAAATAAATATGTAGTATACATAGAAAGAAAAAGTTGTACGAAAATCAGTACTATAAAAGAAAATTTATGAGAGTGCGAAAAAACCTATTTTACCCTAGCCTAGTTTTCCACTTCTCTCTACTCAGATTAGGACTTGTGCTCCGGAGAATGGGATAATCCGAACTTTTAAACCATTAAATGCTTATTAAAAAATTACAAAAATTATAATCTACGATTATAACTCCAAAAGAATCTCATACTCCAAAGTCCAAAGCACAAATTTTTTTATGGGACTAATATAAGGGCACTTCACTCATAGTGCATTAAAACCTTACTTAGAATTTTGACTTTAATGGGTAGATATGATCAAAGAAAAGGGTACACAACCCTTCATGGTTGTCAGTGAGTTATGCAATCCAAATCCTTAGTTTTACTTACATAGAAACTTTCTATTATATGACAAGTGAATGTGAAACCTCTTTCTAGCTAGTATATAGAAAAATGATGACAAGTGAAACTTACTAACCTTGGATAAGGTGACCCCTTGATGGGTTTCTGACCGTACTTTCTCCATGCCCACAGATCAGACGGAACTACTTCTCCAGTAGGCC
Source organism: Cydonia oblonga (assembly GCA_015708375.1). Classification (NCBI taxonomy): domain Eukaryota; kingdom Viridiplantae; phylum Streptophyta; class Magnoliopsida; order Rosales; family Rosaceae; genus Cydonia; species Cydonia oblonga. Next base: position 3,691 of record JADOBS010301285.1, read on the forward strand.
TGCTGTTTGCAGCCGCTGGCGCTGGAATGCACACCACCTTCTTTGCCTGGCTCTTCCTGCTCATATAGATAATTAAGTATGATTAAATGTCTTACGTTAAAGTTAAACACACTATTTAAATTAGATTGGTGGGAGCGAATGAAATATCTCATTTCTATCCCTGTTTTTGTTGAAATTGAAAGGATGAAGTAATAGATGGTATACTCAAAAGGAGACCAATACCAATCGAAAAGTAGTGATCGATCCGCTCAGGCGTGCGGTGTGGATTGGGGTAGAAAAGTAGTTCCCAGATATATAAAAGATGAAAGCTAAGTGTGTGATTGTTATTGTGACACAAAGCAAAGCCCCATACCTTTTCGAGCTTTGATTAAAACCCAAAAAGACAAAGATGCATATCGTGTTTAGGTATCTATATGCTAGTTAGTAATGTTGGCACTTGACACTACTTATCAACCTCACCTGAAAAACAGTCTCAGAGATCTACTCCCTCTTCAAGACTAAAGACTTTAGCGGTAGTCAAACCTAAGAATATTGATATATTTTCTTTTATACAGGGCAATAGTCAATTTAAATTTATCTAAATTACAGGAAAAGGGACTCGAACTTGAGTACAGAAAGAGCGTATATATATATCGCTCTAGCTAACTTGACTACACCCTAAATCCTATTTGTATTAATAATAACTTAGAAATGCTTTAAATAACAAACCCTATTCTTAGATCTTCACCATGTATAAATCAAAACCCAAGTTGCATAAGGGCACTTTGTCATCAAGGTTATTGATCTATAAAATGATGATGATGATGATACTGATAATGCAAGCTTAACTACTAATCAGGATTAATTTATATAGCAGAAATTAAGTACTAGTTAGAATAATTAATTCATGAATCATGGTCAAGTTGTAAGAAATATTAAATGCTCTCTCATGGGTCCTCACCTTCGCTTGATACCCGGATTCCGTGGAGATGAGATCTGCATCCCGGTGTTCTCGAGCAAGCCATTTGCTGCTGATGAGCTGTTCCCATTAATAATCATGTCGCTGGCAACCATGGCAGCAGAATCTGGTGAGGTTTTAATCCCCCTAGGAGACGACGACACTGCTCCACCGATCACCGGCGAATCACACGGCGACATGGGTACCTTTGCCCTTGGAGAGATCTGTAGCATCTGTGAGAATATGCTGCAAGGCCTCTTTATTGGATCACCATCAACCACAACACCACCACTTTGATGGTTGTGATGCCCAAGACTAAGTACATGATGACCGCCACCACCACCAAAAGTAGTAGTTGTAACACCTTGCTCCATACAAGCTGGACAACTGGGGCTGCTGAAAAGGCTGGAGCTTGATATGTCTAGCTCGTTAAGAAGCGGATCGCGCATGTACGACGAAAATGGATCGCCAAAGTTGTCCTTAGCTTCTTCTTCTTCCATGGCTGATGAAGATGATGGAAATATCATGGGATGATCAGATGGGAAGTGCCACGTGTCGGCGTGAGGTTCTTGATGATCAAACGGATAAGCTCCAACGTTAGCAGTAGTTGTACCAGCTCTTAGTATGTCGGTTAAATCACCTTGATAATTATCCATCGTAGTAATTGGCATGAACAAGCTGCACATGGTAGTACACACTCTTAAGGCAAAAGCTGCAGCTTCAAGTTCAAGTATGTCATTTGAACCCTATTGTAGTAGGATTGGGAGGTTAAATCTGCACCAAAAGAGAACTACAGGGCATGCAATTCTTGGCCTTCGTATTTGGGTGGCTTCTAATTTATTTAAGTAGATGGAGGAAGTTAAGATTTCACCGTAAAACCAATGAAAAATACTTAACAGACTGATATGTGAAAAAAAAGGGTTTTGATTATTAGGAGCAGGAGAGCAAAGATGTGGTTTTTGAAGGCTGATGTTGGATTCTTTTGTTCTTCTCAAAAACAAAGTTATGATGAGGGAGAGAATTGTTTGGAACGAAGAAATGGAAGAGATCAAGACTCGAGAGGGAGCTGACTTTTCATACAAAACAGCTCTTCTCCATACGCAACAAAAGAAAGATAGAGAGAGTTTAATATGAAATTGCCGAATAACTAATGATAAATTAATTATCATCGAGCTAACTGTAACTGTAGTGCTTGTTTTTTATTTGTTAATTTAATATTATGTGTATATATTTTCTCTGTCATAAAAATAAAAGAAAGACCTTTGCCAAAAAAATTTAAAAAAATCCTGTCCTTTGTTTCAGAAACAAGTGATAGGAAAGTAAAGAGGCGGCAAGTAGCCGCATTGCTCGGAGGAACGTTTCGAAACTTGAACAACTATTCTTCGTTTCTTTCAAGTTTGAGTTTCCTTCATTCTTCTTTTATTGATTTGTCCCTTGAATTTATATAGAGCTATTAATTTTTTCTTAAATTTTAATTTTACCCGATTACCCCCTTGAACTTTTTTAATTAGTCAATTTCTCCCTTGAACTTTAATTTTAGCCAATTCCCCCTTGAACTTTTATGATTAGCCAATTCCCCCCTTGGCGTTAGATTTTATAAAGTTGCATTCAATTTTTCATCCATCCATTTTTTCATTCTTTTTGCCCTTATATAGTTGTTTTTGTGATCAAGATGGATGGAATTTTTAAAAATCTAATGTCAGGGGGAAATTGACTATTTATAAAAGTTCAGTGGGATAATCGGCTAAAATTAAAGTTTAATGGAGAAATTGACTAATTATAAAAGTTCAAGGGGGTAATCAGCTAAAATTACAGTTTAGGAGGAAAATTGGCAGTTCCATACAAGTTCAGGGGCAAATCGACAAATATACCATCTATCTTTGATGGTGATCATGTGGTGCTTATTAGGACCCGCCCAACCCTCAAAGAAATGAGGAGAAATGAGACTCACTCAAAGTGAGACTCTTCATGAACTCTTTATCATCTTACAATTTAACGTTAACTTTCGTGCCAACATTATAAAACATTGTGTAAAAAATATAAGGTGGCAAGAGTCCCACTTTTGAGAGTTGCCTAATTAGCATTTCTCAAGAGGTGGTAGAAAGTTCATAGAGATTCCCACTTTTAAGAGTCTCTTTAGCATTTCTCAAGAAACGAGTTTATGGGGGAAATGTTGTATTGTCTTGTCTTGTAAGCATATCTTATAATTACACTTACACACTATCATTGAAGGGTTTAAGTGCATGTAAGGCTGTAAGCTATACCCGCATACTCGATAATTCAACTATTACGTACTTTAGGGTTTAATACATTTTAGACCTCTTCATTCATTATACATTTATTTTTAAATGAGATCTTAGCTAGTTGGTAGTACTCATGTGACCTTTATACAAATTATATCACATGCAATCTGTTTTTTTTTGTTTTTTTTTATTTTGCGATTGTGATCGCTATCTCATTTTGTTGAGTAAGAGTTGATCCGTACACTTAGCAAAGAACTATGAGGAGGAAGCTCGTTGAACATGTTTTATTACAATTCATTGTCTTGTTTTTTTAGAACAATGATGAGTTACCTTTTTAAATCGAAAGCAAAACATCAATATATGGTATAATGGTAATATCGAAATTATTGTTACTACTACATCATGACCTTTTAAATGTTAATCCCAAAGGGGTATGAAACAATACAAATTTTAAAGAGGATGCTGTTGACAAATTTCAGGAGCTCTTCTAATCAAATAAACTTCAACGTAATAGATGGCCAAACCTAGATGGAGCTATTCCTGCCACCGAGGTGGTGGAGCCTCTCCTGGTTTGACCACCGAGACGGAGCCTCTCCTAGTCTGACCACCAAGATGGAGCCTCCCTAGTCTGACCACCAAGATGGAGCCTCTCCTGCCATAAAAAAGCCACGCCAATGTGGTTCAAACTTGAGGGTTTCCTTTGCATTTCTCAACTGTTTCAGAAGCCAATCTAATTTCCAGAAAAGTTGTAGTTGTTTATGGCGACGACTTTAAAGTTCATCTTCATTCCACAATATAAAACTTCATATGCGGCTTTTGAATAATCAGCTGAATTAATCAAGAACTCTAGAGTATGATTAATTAGTTAATCTTTTTTCAAATAAAGACAAAAAAGTATGATTAGCGTTTTGAAAAGGTGATTATGATGAAACTGAGACATATAAACTGAGCTTTAATATAAAATGTTGGAATGATGAAGGACAAGATTAGGATTAGAATCGTAATGAAGTATGTTTATTATAAGGTTAATTTGATTCTATATGTATTTGTTGTAATAGGTCAGATAAAGTGGCTTCTGTTTGGTCCAAAAGTTGGACTCCTTTTTGGAGTCTTGTACGATCACTTCAAAGATCAAAAATGGTGATAAACAAGTAACATAATAAGTATATGTATCATATGGTTAATATCACGTTTGATTAGACATTTCTTGGGTTAATGACTTCTCCACCAAAAGAAAAGGTTTGGTGACAAATATAATGGGAAGAGATACGGTCCAAAGTCAGGATTTAGTTATTCGGTCTTTGAAATTTGATCTAACAGTTTGATTAGACATTTCTTGGGTTAATGACTTCTCCACCAAAAAAAAAGGTTTGGTGACAAATATAATGGGAAGAGATCGGTCCAAAGTTAGGATTAAATGATTTAGATTTTTGAAATTTGATTCAACGATTAAAAATAAAGAAGTTAATAAAAAAATTTAAAAATTGTTATAACTTTTTATCGTTTAATCAAATTTTAAATATTCGAATTACTTAATCTTGAACTTTAAAAAGAGAAATCTGAAGAGGATACCTTTCCATATATAATGGACTAACGACATCATTGAGGGCATCACCGGCCTTATATATGATTGATTAGACATTTTCAGAATCTACCAAAGGTAAAGGTAGCCGCCTCTCTCTCTCTCAAGGGCACTTGGAGGTTTTGGCTTTTGAATTATTTTAAAATAATATTGTTTACATATCTATTTTTATCATTTATATATTTTGATTTCTTAATTATTATTATTTTTTTAATTTATTTGATCTGAAGATTTAAAATTGAGAAACATATAAAAAGTAAAAATAATTAAGTGCTTGGATAACACCATCCCTCTTTATAACACCACTTTTTTATTTTTTTTTGGCAAATATCTTTCTAACACCACTTTTGCCATCCGTATTTCTTATTACTTTTCTTTATACATCTCTTGTGGCACATGTTCACAGTGTCACTCACTACCATAAGAGGTGGAACTATAATTTGAATTCGATCGACAAGTCTATTTTTCAACCTAACAAGTGGTAGAGCCGTAGAGGGTTAGTTATTCACATAATCACAAGATACAATTGATAGTGGCTGATGGATGTGAATCACACGGTGAGTATTACACTAATCGATAACTTACAGTTTGCACATATAAGTCTCAAATCAGCTAATTCAATCATTCAAAGTCATTGATACGTGTTGAATGACTATTGACAGTGATTGATAGATGTGAATCTCATGGTAAATCACAAATTCACAGCTCGCACTCATAAGTCTCAAACTAACTAATTCAATGGTTCAAAATCATTCATACATACGTGACTATTTTGACAAAAATTAATTCTTCCTGACTTAACAAATCACCAAATTAAGCAAGTGCTACTAGCCTAGCCAACCTGTTGTAATTTTATATCAATAAGCAGTTAGCTAGCTAAGAACCCAATTGGTCATGGAATGCTTAAACTTCTTAAAAAATAAGACCCCAACTGACTTCTAAGGACCAGTTCAACTGGGTACCCTAAAAACAAAAGGGTCTTAATTAAGATTTAAGTAATCCAATCTATAAAATCCCTATAGTTTTAATTTGCTAATTCATTACATATTGACTGGCTTTCAGACAAACGCTTGCCCCACGTTCTTGCATGACAAGCTCTCCCACTCCCTCCCACAAGAGAACAAAATTAAACTGGGATTCTCTGCGCAGCTCTCTACTGGGTTTTTGTCTTCCCACAAGAATCCCTAGGCCATGTGAAGCAGGCACCTAATTAACTATTATAATTATACAAAATTCAACAAAACTTTATTTATATGTTTGGTTTAATAACACAATATTATATGTCACACTTGTAATATATAATTTAAGCATCGGTCCATGACTCATTAGGTATTTTTTATTTATTTTTTAATTCAAGCCTTCCAAGCTTACGAATGTACCTCTAGTTAAATTATGCAAAAAATGAGGTGTCCTTAGTACAATTTTATAATAATTCCATATGTTTCAATCCTGATTATGATAACGTTTTGCTGATTTGCACACATGACACTCTGACATGAAATTGCTAGAAAGATCAAATTTGTACATTATTCAGATGATGCGAATACAATTTTAATTTTTTTAATGATTTAAAAAAGAAATTTAAGTATCAACCTTCATATTATATAATCTAAAAAAAATATAGTATAAAATTTTGGATCACTGTAGCCGACATTATTTGGTTATGCATTTCCACACCTTTCAACGTCACCAAACCAGCCCACCGGCAACGTCACCGGTGTGAGCCTGAACCGACTACAAAATTCGATAAATATATAGTGCCCATCCATTATCCTCTACATGGACGGCTGTGATTTACTTGCCACCAGCTATCCCATTCTATTATTCTAATGCCCTGGTCCCAGATAAGCAAGGTCAAAGTGGGGGTCCACGTTAAAATAACACAACACAGAACCCTTTTTAATCTAGGGTCTAGAGGTTTGTGAGGGACATGAATCCTCTCCGGATCCGGATTCATGTCACCTACTTCTAGGAATTCATCAATTCGGATTATTAAAATTTGATTAAACGATTAAAGTTATTATAATTTTTAAAGTAAGATTCTATTTGTAGTCGTTAGATCAAATTTCAATAGTCAAGATTGATGAATCTTTAGGATTAGGATACATGGATACAGAGAGGATCCACGTCCGTTTGTGAGTGACTAATTAGGGTTTGATATGAGAACCTTGTGTAAATTACGAACGTCGATCCTAGGCAGCCAATGAGAGAATGACAGGTTAAATTCCCACTTGTAAATTTATCATTTAGTCTTTGCTTGGCAATTCATGAAAGGTGTGGTTTTGGCCCCTCAACACCAACCACAGTGCATGCCTATTGCCTAGGCTTAGCTATTTATCAAAATTAAATAAAATTAAATAAAATTAAAATAATTGGGCCAAATAAAAAAAATAAAAACAAATGGGTCTATTATTATTTTTTTATTATTACAAACGATCTTATTATTATAATTTAAACTAAAGAGATGGAGAATAGTTCGAACTCGAGACATAATAGTTTGAAAATGAAAGCCAAATCAATCAGAAAAATTCACCACTTTTGATTCAGTTGGCTAGCTAATTTATTTTTTATTTTAGTAGGTGTTGGTTCATATGTGGGAGTGCACCTTAATGTATGAAACAAGGGAGCTTCTTCCCCTCTTGGTAATCCAAAACTTCTATTTCTTGAGGAAACCATTGAAATAATACTATAACGAGTAATACTAGAAAATTAAATGTGTAGATTAAATTTTGTAAACTAAATGACGTGTAAGTTAATAATTGAATTATCACTTAACTATTTATTAACGTGTTTATTTCTTATTAATGATACATCATTTAATTTACAAATTTCATTTATAAATTTAATCTACTTAGTATTAGCATTACTCCCACATCCCATACATGGGGAACTGGACGTTTGTCTATCTTTTTAGTGTTACTAAATTAAGGAGTAAAGATAATTAAGCCCTTAAACGGTTGCCACGTGGCTCCTTTCCCATGTGATTATAATGACTTTACTTTCGGTGAGAAGAAGTTAAAAGATTAATTTGGTCTTTTTATCTAGCACTTTTATAGGTACTTTGGTGCTCGGAATGCTGAATTTTAGCAGCTAGATCTTTGTTTAAAAAGATACTAGAAAAGGTCACACACTATGTGTGTTGAGAAATATTTTTTTTCATATTTCTGCTAATTAATGAAATCTTTTTTGTTAATTAAAAGAGGGTGAAAAAACAAATTAATCTTCTATCACACAAAAAAAAAATGATGGGCAATAATGTAATTTCACAAGTTCAAATTTTAATTTTTTTTTTATTGAAGTCTCACCTATAGGTGATGTTAAAATACCTCTAATATTACAAAATAAAAAGACCTCCCACTCCCCTCACGTTCTCTCTCTCTCTCCCCCCCCCCCCCA